>JABEXW010000061.1:0-75092 GCA_013266185.1 Fusarium sarcochroum | reverse complement strand
CTCTTTATCCATCACAGACTATTCCTGGGCTGGAATTAATTGTACCCAACATGGCATCAGAGAAGAAGGAGCTTGCCAAGGCTGATAGCCAAGTGGAGCAATCAACATCAACAGAGCACCCTCCTACATACGATAACATCCAGTCTCAACCTCAATCTCAAACTCAACAAGAAGAACAACTACAAGCACCCGAAGACTTGCCCACTTTGATCCTCGACGGAACTAAAATCTACTCAGCATATGCACCTTCTCGTCTGCTCTATGAGATCAGCAATGCACCAGCCGACGCCTCAGCCAAGATCTACGGCATTGAGAAGATACGATACCGAGTCGCAGATGCTGACTATGAACCAAAACTCAAATCTCGTGTCGACCACATCTACGACTTCAAAGCTGACTGGACAACCCTATCCGGCAGCACCATGAAACTCTATGGAAAGACGCACCCAAAGCGCACTTATCCTGAAGTATCCATGTCTAAAGGATTAGGTGGTACCATCAAGGTTGATGATCTTCTGAAAGCGGAGGCTCCTATCCGAGACCGATTGAACCAAGGGAAGAACAACACCATCGTCTGGAAAGATGAACAAGGCCAGGTCCTCGCTGTTGAAACTCGACTTCAGCGTGACAAGGAGAACAATGTACAGGAACTTCCTCGACTCGCAATCAAGGCTGCAGTTGAAGAGAAGCTGTATGATTTACTGGTCACTTGCTGGTGCGCGCGCGTATGGAAAGAAGCTGAGAAAGATCTGAAGACGCCGATGACCTGGGAAACCTGTAAGTAATCCTCCCCATCTTGTGTGAGACTATCTATACTGACGTTTCATTCCAGTCAAGCGCATCGCAAACACCAAGACAGGCAAGGGAGGAGGGATGTATTACGCCCGGGGTTAGTAAAGAAACCACTTTAGTATTACTTTAACAAATGAACAATTACACTTTTATTTGGTAATTGCCAGCATGGCGGCGGCGCTGGTATATTGGCAGCGACCATGCAGCGTGATTAAAGGCGGTGGTTTTATGGCAGCCAAGAAAGAGTTTTGTTAGACAAAACACTACACTCAAAATATGCTTTCTATTTTAAGAATTACCATTTCGATGGGATTTTTCTATACACTCAGTTTTCACTATTGTCCATCCCTTTACTTTGTGGTGCTTCACAGCTGCATCTGGACTATTGGGCCTGCCGATAAAGATCGCCCATGTCTCAGCACAATTAAACAAGATACTGACTGACCTTAGTATATGTGTGATACATCGCTTGTACGGATGAAGAGAATTGAGTTTGAGACAGACCATGGGCTAACAAACACTGATTTCGCTTAATACTCAGCTGAAATATCAATCGGCAAACAACAAGATGATGGCATTTCCCACCAGTTCGTACACAACGCGACCCACGCGTTTTAGTTGAACCCTGAATCGGGACCTGAACATCTGTTGCAAGGATGAAACCCGAGGCCCTAAATCAAGAATAGCTCGCGTATAAATGCATGATAAACGACTGGGATACTGGGGTTTCCGCATAAACTCTACGGGAGGGCCGCCAATGCAATGGTAAAGTATTATGCGATGACTGCACTCATTTCCACAAAACAACCGACATACCAATTCGTATTCCCTCAAAACGAATTCTGTCACCTGCCATGATAGCTTCTGCCCGTGGCTTCCAGCCACCCGCTTGTCGACACAAGAATCGAAGGCCTGAGCAACGGGCATCATGCCCAAAGAAGTCCTGGGTCAATAAGTCCGGTGGTTCTAGGTTCACTCTCACCGGAAATGTGCCCCTTTAGCGTCTCATCGTGGCGTGAGCTAAACAAAACAATTTCTCTTGGCATGCGCCGGTGGTAATCTTAAGGGACCAGGGGTAGGAGCTCTTAGGCGAGATGAATAAAACGAAAGGTCACCCCCCAGCTGAACTGAGTCGTTCTTTGGCAACTTCGTTTTAGGCTTCTAATGAAGTTGTAGATGGAGGGCAAAGAGTCCAAAATGGCTCCGACAAGTCGCATCGCCTTCGTGGCGCTGTCTTTCCTCCTTTCAAGCCATCTCGCAGCAGCTGGTAAGTTGGCCTCGACTGACAGACATCTCCTTTATCTAGAGCTTCATTGACACGCGATGTCACGCGTCTAGATTGCGATATTTCCGGCAATTACACAATTATCGATTCGCCCGACGCCTCAGATGGAATCTCGTCCTGCAAAGATGTCGACGGCTCGTTGTCACTCCTCTTCGATAAGGATCCCACCTCATGGCCATCCGATAAAGCCACTGTCGATCTGGGGGATATGACTTCCCTCACCGGCGACCTGGTCATCTACCCTCACCATCATTCCAAGAAGACTGTTGTTACTGCGTCGAGTTTGAAGACCATTGAGGGAGAACTTACGATATGGAACACGGGAACTGGCAAAGACAAGACAATCGAAGAGTTTGACTTGGTTTTCGACGCGTTGGAGGAAGTAGGCGAGAACTATGTCATCACAGAGGCCTTTGCGAAGCTCTCAATTGAGCACAAGAAGGATTTCAAGGTAGGCTCTATGATGAGAGTCTACGATACTGACGTGGAAGAGTTGGAGCTCAGTGGAGTGCATACCGTCAATGGAGATTTTTCAATTGACTCCAACAGTGAGATGAAAGAGTTGGATGTCCCTTCGTTCACGTACGCGAACAAGGGTTTCAGCGTCAAGGGCAACTCGGCCCTTGAGAAGGTCTCGTTTCCCAAGCTCAAGACAATCAAGGGAAACATGGAATTCACCCAAAACGGCGCCTTAGAAAAGATCAGTCTTTCTGCGCTCGAAAACGCCGCGACTATCTCCATCACTTCTAACGGGAAAGATGCCACCGTTCTGCTCCCGTGGCTTTCAACAATCGGAAACAGCACCACCACTGCAACTTCATACTTTGAGGATATCAAGAAGATTGAGTTTTCATCTTTGCGAAAGGTCAAAGGCGCCCTTACATTCCAATCTACCGCACTCGAGGACCTTACGATTCCACTTCTGAAGGAAATGGACGGCGGTTTCACCGTAAAGGACAACCCTTCTCTAACGACCTTTGCTCTGCCTAGAGTTACTTATGTGGATGAACTGGACATTAGCGACAACGACAAACTTGAAAACATTACGGCGAACGCTCTCAAGTCTGCTGGTACAATCTCAATCGATGGATCTTTCACCAATGTTGAATTTTTCAACCTCGAAAAAGTCACTGGAGATTTCGTGGTTATCGGCGACAAATCTATGGATTGCAGTTGGTTTGTCAAGAACATCAAGAAGATTGTCGAGGGAAAATTCACATGCGTTGGGGATCACGACGAGACGAAGAGGAAGCCAAGTACTGGCGGCATTGAGGATACTGAGGGCAACCCGAAAGACTATATGTCATCCGAAGACGACGACGACAGCGATGGAGGCAGCGGCAGTGGTAGTGGTAGCGGCAGCGGAAGTGGAAGCGACGACAGCTCCAACAGCGGTGGATCCGATAGCGATAAGGGAGGCTCTAGCGGAGGTCTTTCAACTGGTGCAAAGGCTGGTATTGGAATTGGAGTGGCTATTGCAGTTGTCCTCTTGATCGTGGGCGCCGTCATGTTCTGGCTATGGCGAAAACGACGAGCGGATAATCCAGGTCAAGGCCGTCTTGGAAGCAGCGGCAGCGGCTCTTCAAAGGTCCAAAACATCTATGACGGGCGACAAATGGGCGTTCAGACAAAGATCGAAGCCAACAACCCAAGCCCGTCTCCCAGTTTGGGCACATTGAATTTCGGCCGAAACTCGCTGATTGAATCGACGGGAACGTTCACCGAGAAGAGTCTTAACGCCTGGAAGACGATCCGAAGAGTAAGCGTTTCTTCCGGTGGCTCTTCTACTGTGAAGGAGGGAACGAGTATTCTCAAGGATTGATATCAACGAGCGGAGTGTTTGGAATGCAATTTAGCGTATAGTGATACCACAGTCGTTAGATAGAACATTAGCAGGAAGCGACCTGCATCTCATAGAGTAATTTTAATTCTGGTTTCGAACACTATATCTGTTTGCGTTGTGATTGTTGCTTTTTCGCTCAACAGCTTTGGAGCCAAATATAGATCATCAAGTTTGAAGAGTCAAATTGATCCATCAAGACCCTGATTTTTTCCAAGAAAAAAGAAGGCCAAAGAAAGGCTGAACCACTTTAAAGTCCACAAAGGTGAGACTCAAGACACCTCATGTGGAGATTGGCGCAAGATCCCCAACTTTTTCTCACTCAATCACAAAGCTTCACTCGAGCATCTGGAGCTTTTTACTTGAGAATAGAGACCCACTGCTGATTACGAGAGGTTTCAGAGCCCCTCATCAGCAGAAACACGTTCAAGTGATCGGCGTGCGGTGAACTCTCAATAAAACATCAAAGCTGTCTTTTCATACCTATCAACTTTTACTTCTTTTGAAATTGAACTTATTGATTGTGTGTCTATACTACCAGACTCATTGTACTTCCATATATCACAGACAAAATGACGTATCCCCGTCCCGACTTCGAGCGCAACCCCCTTCGCTGGGAGACCCTCAACGGTCAATGGGATTTCCTCTTTGACGATGGCGATGCTGGTCTCTCTGAGAATTGGCAGCGCACTGGTCTTCCCGAAAAGGTCAACGTG
Organism: Fusarium sarcochroum; assembly: GCA_013266185.1. NCBI lineage: Eukaryota > Fungi > Ascomycota > Sordariomycetes > Hypocreales > Nectriaceae > Fusarium > Fusarium sarcochroum. The sequence goes on along the minus strand of JABEXW010000061.1, from coordinate 70,459 downwards.
ACAGTCTCCAACTCGCGCAAAGAGACATCCGCCCAGAGCGACAGTGTGGTTCAGAAGATTATGGGTGATGCCCACTCCCTCATCCAGAATAACGTCTTTTCCTCGTCAACTGAGACCACAAACTCAAAAACTAAAATCGAGGTTCCCTACGTCTTTCAATCTCCTGCCTCTGGTATCAACGAGCGAGGCGTTCATGAGGTTCTTTGGTACGAGCGTGCCATTTCAGACTTGCGATCGGCACAAGAGAAAGAACAAGGTCACAGGCTGGTCCTGCGATTCGGTGCTGTTGACTACGAAGCTAAGGTTTGGGTCAATGGAGGATATGTTGGTGGACACCGAGGAGGACATGTTCCTTTCGAGATCGACATTACCGACGCCGTAAGCGCGGCTGGAGACGCCAACACGCACCGCCTAACGCTCCGTGTCTATGATTCTGCTTATGACCTCACACAACTTCGAGGCAAGCAGTACTGGGCTGCTAAGCCTGAGACTATCTTCTACACCCCCTCTGGCGGTATCTGGCAGTCTGTCTGGTTGGAGGTTGTTCCCTCTGCCCGTATCGCCGATAGCTCGTTCGGCACGGTTATCAAGTCCAACGACATTCACTCTGGCCAGATTCGCAGCACCATTGCCACCAAGGGAAGACGAGTTGGTAAGGATTATATCGTTGAGCTCGAGGCTAGCTTTGCCGGTATTCCTGTGTCCAAATCGGAGAAGAAGGCTCTGCCCCGAGAGACTAACTCGGTTGGAGTTGAGTTGAACGTGCGTCTGTCCGAGGAGCAAAGGACCAAGCTACCTCAGTCTGTGCTCCAGAGCGCTCCCCTAGAAAACGACTTTGCTTGGCGTGACGGCGTTGCGCTGTGGTCTCCCGAGCATCCTCAGCTTTACGATCTCATTATTCGACTTTATGACGACTCTGACAAGGTCATCGACGAAGTCAAGACTACCACCGGCATGCGTAACATCAACTGGACAACAGGTGATGGTACTTGGAGGTTGAACGACAAGCCCTACTTCCAGACTCTTTGCTTGGACCAGGGCTACTGGCCCGAGACATTCATGACCCCTCCCAGCTCCGAGGCTCTCAAGCTCGACATTGAGCTTGCTAAGAAAATGGGTCTCAATGGCTGCCGAAAGCACCAGAAGGTTGAAGACCCTCTCTTCTACTACTGGGCTGACAAGCTTGGTTTCCTTGTGTGGGGTGAAATTGCCAATGCTTATGCATTCAGTGCTGAGTACATTGATCGATTTAACGCTGAGTGGACTGAGGCTGTCAAGCTGGTCATTAACCGCCCCTCTGTTGTGACGTGGACTCCTGTCAACGAGAGCTGGGCTTATCCCGATCTTGATAACAATGCTGATCAGCGCAACCACATCCGTCAGCTTTATTACCTCACAAAGTAAGTATACTTGGTTTTGATTCCAGATCAATGCTAACGGCGGGCTAGGAACCTTGACGATACTCGAAGTATCAACGACAACTGTGGCTGGCAGCACGTCCTCACTGACCTGACTACCTTCCACGACTACAGCGACGGTCCAGAGATCGAAAAGACCTGCTCTACTCTGGAGGGCATCATTGGCCCCAAGGCTGGTCGAGGTGTTTTCTTGCCACCCATTCCTGGCGTCGACGAGGGTTCCAAGCACAAGCCTGGCGCTCCAGTCATGAACACCGAATTTGGCGGTGTCAACATTGCTCCCGCCAAGAAGGAAGAGTCAGGCGGAGAAGAGAACCTCGACTGGGGTTACACCACGGCCACAAACGCTGACGACCTCGTCAAGAGAATCGAGCGTCTTGTCAACGGTGTCATTCTGGGAGGACACTGCTGTGCTTTCGTTTACACTCAGCTGTAAGTCGATACTTATGTTTGTTTCTGAAATTAAAACTAACATTTCACCAGTGCCGATATTGAGCAAGAAGTCAACGGACTATACACATTCAACCGTGAGGAGAAGCTAGACGCGACCAAGGTCAAGGCCGTTATCGACCGAGCTCTTGAGTCGTATTACAACAGGGTGAAATAGATGATGAAAGTCTCGAGTGCAAAAGCTTGCTTTGGGATGTAATGAGTAATGGCTCGGAGAATAGTTGTGAGTTCAACACTTTTTGAAATTGGAGTAGGAATAGTACCAATTCACATTATGAACTCTCCCAAATTTAAAATCGAATTCTCTCTTGGCCAAGTTGAAATACACATAGTACACTCAACTATAGCGGTTGATATACTGCCAAGCCTGATCATAGAAATGTGATCATGAGCTGAATTATGCTTTCCTACCGACTCCCAGTGTGATACATGGGATCCGCCACTATACAAGCTAGAAGCTTTTCATCAAGCTCTCGATTGAGATCCGAACTTGAGAAGCACTTCTTAAAGATATTCCGGCGTGGTTGCTCTGCCAATTGATCTTTTAATTTGTGTAGATGTCTGTTTCGCGAATGGCTGCGTATAATTCGAATGCCTACCATGCTTGCAGATGAAATATGTCAAACACACAATGCAAAAAATGATATGCACCTTTTGACAAGCGAATTGTCTCTTTTATGGGCATCCAAAACGATATCAGCCAGAGGGAAGCTTGGCGCTGTTCCTGATCAGGCTATTGAGCCAGGACAAAGGCGAGTCGAATGATGTTTGCTTTTGTAACACGGTGCTAATTCTCGCTAAGGAAACGGCCAGTCTAGTTCTGTTTACGGGTTCCCAAACACCATAACAAGACTCGAATTGCACTAGAAATGAAGAACACATCAAAAGATATGTCATTGATAGGTTCAATGCAAAAATTAATTCATTTCAACCTTGGCGTTGGCCGTCAGACGGCATCATGAGTTCATGACTGCGGGGATGAGGATGGGCATTGTCATGTCACGTGATTTTACATGAGATATCACACGCTCCATGATGTGGCTGGGGTATCATCGATCATCGCGCGCAACACCTGTTTACCACGGCGCCAGACCCGGCTTTTGCCCGCGGTTGGGAGCTTATCATCAATACACAATTGTCCAATCCGATAACATCACTGCGATCGTTCAATTGAATGTAATAGAGACACACTCTCTCCCCCTGCTCGCCTTCAGGCCGCGCGATGCCTTCGACACGGCCTAACGCGCCAACCCCGACCGTCGAGGCTGATGGTGTCCTCGACAACATCGACACTATCCGTATTCCAGAACCTCATGGGACATATCTTCAGACACGCGGAGCTCGCGCTGCTCGTCGAATCTACAAAGCCATGGGCGTTTGGCCATGGGAGATTGTCCCTGAAGCACCCCCCAAGATGTGGGCTATCAACCTGCTAGAGGACCTGGCCCTCGTCGCAGACCATGTCGCTAGAAACCCCGGCGACACTCTACAAGACCTTCAATTAGAGCTTCGCAAGTCTCTTGCGCGCGATCGCAAACCTTCTTATGCTGGTAAATTGATGGCGCAAGATGTTCACGCAGCCAAGAAGCGATTTGTGCGAACAATGCCTCAATCACCGGACGCCCAGGACGATACTGGCGACGATAGCGGTACTGTCGAGCGTCGATCGGGACGGCGACGAAGGACAACAAATTACAGCGCTCCAGACTCACCAATTGATCCGTCGCGATCGCGTCGACAGACATCTTCGGAAGAGAGCGAAGAGCATATGGCATCGTCTATCACCGTCGCCTCAGAATTCCCTCCATCTCCTCCCGTACCTCGCAATATCAGACAATTGAAACGACCAGCTACCACAATACCCACCCCGATAGAGAAACGAATTCGCCACAGTTCACCAGAAGGATCGCGTCTCTCTGCCGCGCAGAGCCTGATGATGTTTAGCTCTCCAATGGCTACGTTCCAGATGGCTACATCTTTTGGCCCTAATGCTTCTGTTAGTTTTAGTAGTGGACGTGACAATTAGCCATGCTGACTCTTTACAGGCCAATGCTACCCGTTCCCTCGAGCCGAATAATCTGCAAGAAGCTTTGCAGCCCGCAACAAATATCTTTGTCGCGGCCATCGACGCCCACGTCCGAACAATACGCTCCTCGCTCGCCATCGCACAACAGGAAATATTCCCTCACAGAACAACACATCAAGAAGCCGTGAGCAAACTCCGCGCCGCTCAAGATCGCGTGCAGGCAATCCACGATGACATCGCCGATTCCCAAGCAAAACTTCGGCGATTAATCGAGGAAACTGCCGCCGAGGACGCCCTAGCGCCACAGCTCCATGCTCTTCAAGAGAACAATATGTCTCTCCCGCCCGAGATAGCTCAGGCGATACGCAGTTACGATACTCGCAGAGCAGCCAAGGGCGAGGAGATAAAGACGCAGGAGACGGCAATCAGCGCCAAGAGAGACGATTTAAAGCGAGCGACGGATGACCTCGAGGTGGCAGAAAAGAATTCCAACGGCGTGGAGTCCGACATTCGGGATCTTCAGGCGGCGGTAACGCGCGGGACCGAGGCAGCACGGTTTGCCAACATGTTCAGCGTGATGGTCCAGCTGGGACCGGAGGGGTTGGCGAGCATTGAACAGATATACCCAGAGATTGGCTCACTGCTTGAGTCGATACTTGCGTCGAGGAATAACCCGTCGCAGCAGAATCATCATGTGCACGAGGCGGTGGATAGCGAGGAGACTAATGGCTTGTAAGGTTTTAGTTATAGCGATGTATATTTGGGTTTTGAAGGTTTCTTACACTGGCGAGAATAGACTTCCGCATTTGACTTGTGTTAAAGATCTTTTACATGCTTCCTTGAGTGCTCAAACCTCTTTTTGTCAGTAGCTGCCATCCGGACATAAAGTTGAAGCTTCGAAGCTGGAGACTTGAGGATAACATCACCACAGTCGGCCAGGCGTTCGATGGTTGGTGACTCGAAGTCACGTCGGATATAATTCTGCCTTTTTGCACAGTTACTATCTAATAAGCACGGTTCCGTGGTCTAGTTGGTTATGGCATCTCGTTAACACCGAGAAGGTCCCCGGTTCAATCCCGGGCGGAACCACCATTTTTTGTCTTTTCAGACACTTCCTTATTTCTTTGTCAGTACCTCTTGGCTAAGGCGAGTCATCTACTAACGAGACTGAAATCATTGCGTTTTCCTTCTATCGCCTGGGAACATTTCTTCAATTTTATATCAGTCTGTGGTTTAGAGGCATTGCTTATGACGATATATTGACTTGTAACTATCTCTTCAAGCGGTACAGCCCTCCAAGGGGTCACTCGACCCACTGACCCCACATATAAGAAGACAACATAAAGGTAGGTGACGCTACTCAAGTATATGAGGTAGTGATTTTATAACGATCTGACTGCTGGTACTTCGATCACACGCGAAATTAGGTATACTTAAAAGTATCCTTTATTTTCTTCAGTTTCACCCCCCTATCGTAACTACCTTAGAGGGCTGTATCGCTTGAAGAGATAACTCCAAATAACTGCGTCAAACCGAATTCTAATATAGCAAATCCCCAGCGTCCAGATATTACTTGCCAACATGTCCCTAATTATTTTTGCTACTCCCTAGAACTGGCCCACTGTTGTGATCATGGCAAAAGCCTCGCCTTTTTCGGGTTATGAAACCAACCTTTAATAGAAGCTTGCTTAGTGGCTTCTTCAGCCAGGAACCTTTCCGATGGGAAATTTGGTCGTTCAGTGCTCTCTTTGGGGTAAAAGCGACTGTTATCAAAGAATACCCAAGCACGCTGCTGACCATTTTGTATCGGAGTTTCTCGTCAGGGTTCAAAGAAAGCTGCTTGTACATAGCTGATTCGCAGCCATTTTTGTATTTTCGCTTAGTTGTGAGCCAGAGCATAAAATTTATAGCCCATTTGAAAGACCAATACGGCGCTTCAGAAAACCAGACATCTTGGATTTGCACCTCGAGGGCTTCTTTTTCATCTGGTTTGGCCATATCATAGCGAAGGAAATCAGTGAGATGATCAAGCCCAAGCGTTGAGAGACTGGCGGCAATGTCATGGTGATGGAGGTTGCCAAATAAACCCAGGTTAGGTTCGTAGGCGTTCGCGTCAACATAAAAGGTATCGGGAAATAGGAGCCCAGTTTCAAGTGAAGCCCCTGACGAAGTGCTTGGAAGACAAGCACCTTTGCATTGGGCGAAGATTGCCCCGTATAGAGAACAGACGTAGTTGTGGACACAGCCGACAGCTTCATACTCGGCATTGCTGACTTCACGGTACCGTAGATTGCTGGGACCATCGTGGACATTGCTGGTTTTGCATAATAGCTCGTACACCAGAAATGCTTTGACAAACCTTTTCCGTTCCAAGGATGTGAGGTTTGCGGAATTGAATCGTGGTGTTACCTTGACGCCTTTGAACATAAGACGTCCTTCAGTTGATAGCCGCTGAATCTGCGGCAGACAAAGATACTCCCGTGGGGGAAAGGAAGCGGTGGATTTGGTGATATAATCCTCGATCAAAAGAAGAAGTTGACTGTGTAATTTGTTCAGTTGACTCAACAGGTGGTCGTCGTTATCCTTGAGAGGGTCGGGCAGCTGAGACTTCGACCAAGCCAGTAAGTGTTCGCACATAGGCCCTGCACGGCGCTTGCGTAGAGGTCTCACACCGGTGCCTCGGGGACTTGGAAGTAAGATAATTGCCATGGCGTCTTGTATCATCTCTTCGTCAAATTCGGCCGCAATCACTTGTCGTATGATGTACCTCTTGTGTGTGAGATATTGTTGAAGCATGATCGGGGAGGCTTGAATCATGCGCGATATCGACGATTTAGAGTGAGTCGATATGAGAACCTGAAGGCGAAGCTCCGGGGATAACTTGTTGAAAGGATCTGTTACAGCGAGCGCCATGTTTTTGTTCTTGTATCGGTCGTCCAAGTTGATGAGAAGAGAGGGGTGGTGGAGAGATTGCAAAGGGTCAACGTGGATATATATACCCAACTTCAGTGAGAAAGCCAGAGTTCATTTTGTCGAGTGGGTCATTTCTGGTGTTTAAGATTCTGTGGAAAAATAAGCTCTCAGTCACAAGCCTGAACCTTAGGCAATTCCTTGTTTAAGGTATTATGCATAATAGCCTTTGCTGTGCAAGATAGCGGTTTTTTAATAATATTGATAAGGTTGGTGTATTATTAATGATATACTCAAGACTACCTTGTAGAGTGGTTGAAATAATGCAAAGCAATAAATATAAATAACAGAGAGTTCATAGAGGCAATCATGCTGGATAAGAAGATGAATGCTCAAACGCAACCAATAAAAGCTAGGGGTGAAACCATAGAATACCCAGCCAACGAAGAATACAATGGGGTCGGTGGCCTACTGCAGCATAAAAATCCTTCAAAGACTACATACAGGTAGTTGCCCCAATCCGCCACATGATTTGAACGGACCCAAGTCTGGCCAAGGAACACGGCTTTGAGGTTTATGACCTCCCTCCGAGTTCGTTTATTTAGCACCACACAACCAATAAGTAAAACATGTCTAACGTATAGGTGGGAAAACTAGCTTTCGTCACAAGACTCATAAACACAGCTAGGTAGCAGAATCATCAAGTTAGGAAATAACTTATTTAGAGTTATATACTTTTAGAACTTTAAGGGCGAGCTGTTACTTCGAATTCGTTCTTATAGTTTTAACGGTCGACTTTTGTTCAGAAATTGGGCGGAACTTGGCAGTCAACCTCAAATTAGCCTCTGAACAAGTTCCATCTCTGATATCAGGGGGCATTCGCCAAATCGGAAAAGTCTCTCCAACCTGCAAAATCAATCATAGACAGATCATTTATAGATAGATCATGAGAGATCAGTAATAAGATTTGGTGAATAGATGAGGCTTTGGCACATAAAGGAAGAATGTCCTCCTGTGTTAGGCGACCAAATTACCAAAAGCCTAAAGAAAGATTTGCAGAAGGACACGGGGAAGAGTGCGCTCTTGCACAATGAGAAAGGACATCCTTTCTACATAGTACCTAGCAGAAGAGGCAGGTATAATTTGAGACTGGTCTACCATTGCAATCCCAGCACAGGTTTAATATCTCAATATTACCACCGTCATCACTATGATCACTATCACCATCGTCAGCATCAGCAGTTTCGTTTCTTGGCATTCTATTATCAGGTTTTTCATTTTACATGTATGCTTGCTACTGCCCTACATCGGGTTATAAGTACACCCCTCTTATTCACACATCTATGTCTCATTTACATCAATCAAGTAGTTCAAGCAAGTCTATCATATTTCTTGAAGATTCAGCGGCGTTAATCACGGCGTTAACAACTTCTTCAGTTGCGGCTCAGCTGCGGCAACAGCGGTAACAGCGGAGCGGCTTCAACAGCTCCACTCGACTCCAGCTCAGACAATGGCAGGGACTTTAGGGGCCTTCCAACAGCCGTGATCATTTACCGGGCAGGTAGTTCAATAAATAATCGGGATATTTACCTAACTTTAGGATAAGATGCTATAATAACTAGGGCATACTTAAGGCTAAGAATTTACTAAAGTGCCTAATCTATTTTATCACCTCTTACCTAAAGTTCCGCGGAGCCCTGATTATTTGCTGGACCACCTACCGGGCGCTGAATACAACTCGTATCTCTCAGTATCGGATTTGAGGCTCCGTGCATGTTCTATCTCCATAAAATTGCGGGAGGAGAACGCCGCACGCGAAAGCCCCATAACTCCATAGCTTCGGTCATAACCGCCCTAGAGACGATCGGCTCATTCGATCAATTGGCTGATAGGATGTGGTGAGTTATGCGTAAGCTGAGCTGTGGAGTTTCGAGTTGTTATATATATGCAGCCAGCCCTCTCATGATGTTGAAGTTGGTACGCAATTCTTTCTTCACAACTCTCGCAACGCAACTCAACTCATAACGCAAAGATGGGCTCAATCAACAACGAAAAACCTGTTATCCTTGTCGTCACCGGAGCGTGGCACCCTCCACAATGCTACGAATCTCTTAAAACTGAAATCACCGCGCTTGGTTATAAGTGTGTGATTCCACTCATGCCCTCTATGGGCCATGCTGCTAGAGGAGTGACTTGGAGAGAAGACAAGAACAAGATCCTGCAGATAGCTACTCCCTACTTTGAGGAGGGGAGGGAAGTAGTGCTCATTGGTCACTCGTATGGAGGAATCCCTTCGGCTGCCTCTGCAGAGGATCAAGGAGTTCAAGAACGAGCAGCACGAGGACTCAAAGGTGGCTTCCACTCCATCATCTTCCTTGCCGCGTTCGCTGTTCCAGTCAAGGGCTGGGATCTACTAACAACGCTTGGTGGACAATGGCCTGAATGGCAAGAAAACCAAGAGTCCTACACCAAGGTGAGCAAGCCCAACCTGAAAGATTCTGGCCCTGAAAGCATTAACATTCCTGCAGAACAAGCTATCAAACATCAACTCCAAAGGCTTCAAGCTGCTTTATGGTGATGCAACCTCAGAAGACCAAGCCAAGGAGGTTTGGGCCAACGTACTTCCTCATTCGCAGGACGCGTTTGAGACACCCATCGATTTCGTGGCGGCAGACATCACGATCCCGAAAACCTACTTGGTTTGCGAGAAGGATGAGATTCTGCCAGTATCACTTCAGGAGCAGTTGGTAAAGTCCACACCAGGTTTGAAGGAGGCAAGGATGGCGGCTGGTCATAGTCCATTTGTGGGCAAGGCTGTTGAAACAGCGAAATTGCTGGTTGATATTGTTGAAGCCAGAATCTAGATAAGCCCCTTTAGGTAGTCTGCGGGAAGAGCTATATAGCTTGCTGCAACAACATATGAAAATTAGAAGCATATTTTGACCAGAGTACTAGTGTAATACATGTGTTCCTACAGATGAAGCACAGAGCAAGTATTTATGTATACTAGTAATATAACATATATCCAAGAGCTATATATTAGACTTAAACCTGACTGAGTAGTTTATATATCTTATATAGTATACGGCCCATGGTAAGTAGTACCCAAGGAAATACAAAAAGAGTCATAAGTTTTGCAAGAAACATAGTATTTCGTGCGTCTTGAGGACGTATCTAAGACTCAACTAGCAAGTTTGTAGTACACCAAACTGGAAGTTAATCTCATCCTAGCAAGCGTAGATACTCAATCACTCAAAACACTACAGATCAACCCTCAGACAACAAGTCCCAAACAGCCGATGCATGCACCTTTGTAACGTGATGAAACTCCTCGATAGATGCAGACTCGTCCACGGATGCCACTAAAAATACGGTCAGCCTTTTTATGTATTATGTCGATGAATATTGCAGAACTTACTTGTTTCTGGACTACAGCCGTAGACATATGCCGGGATCTTGGCATACCGATAATGCTTGCAATCCGTGCCACCCATAGATGGGATGGGAATAGGAGCGTCGGTGTTTGGTGCCAGCTGCTGAGCATTATCTCTGAGAAGTCCAACTATTTGGTGATTGATGCTTGAGTAGCTGAAAGGATTACTCGCTGCCGTCTGTTTCTTGATCTCGATAGTAGCAGGTAGGTAGCGTGGGACTATGGTATCGATCAGATCCAGAACTGTCTGCGCTACTGTATTAACCGGCATACGGATATCCAGCTCAAAAGTACAATTCTCTGGAATCATGTTGACTTTGAGTCCACCCTTGATCACGCCAACGTTGACAGTAGGCCGATCAATGATGGATACGGTGCCAGGCCCCATGGCTTGATCGATAGCCCGCCTGACTTCTGGCTTCTTGATATGTTCTGCCATCTCTTCCGGGAGATTGACTGGGAGTGACTCAACAGCTTCAATAACCTCGTTGATGAACCCTGTAGCTGTTCGAATGGCACCTTTGCTGAGATGGAGGTATGGACCAAGCGCACCCTTGGTCCTGACTGTGCCCGTCATTCTGAGTGTCCCCTTCTCTGCAAATCGAATTGTCTCCAAACCGCCAGGCTCGGCACATAGCATGAGATCACCTCCCCATCGAGACTTATCCTGCTCAATGAGGTACTTGGTCCCCCATTTCCCACCAGTCTCTTCGTCAGCAACTGCGCATAACGCGACACTACCCCGAAGTAGGTGTCGTCGTTCATACAGAAAGGCGTAGGCGATGGTAAGTGAAGCAGTCCCGGACTTCATGTCGACTACTCCTCGCCCATGTAGTCTACCATCGACGATGTCTCCTGACCATGGATCTCTGGACCAACCACTGCCATCGCCGACAGGGAAAACATCCATGTGGCCGTTTAAGATGACGCGTGGTCCAGGACCTTTTCCGCCTTGGAAATCACTGACCAGATTGACCAGGCCATTTTGTTGAGCATCAATAAGCTCATATGGAATGTTCTTCTTGGCCAAATAATCCCCGATGACGGCTGCTGCTCTGCTAGTATCTCCAGGCGGGTTTGGTGATGGTGCTTGTACAAATTTCTGGAGAAATTGGACTTGGTCCTCTGCATCTACAGTGAGAGCTTGAATGAGAGATTGCTTGTCACCCATAATGACGAATCAAAGGGAGGGGACAGTTGGGGAAAAGAGTTCGTGGCAATCTTAACAATGGCGAACAGATAAAAGTCCTGTTATATCTTCTGTCGACGTTGTGAAATGACCTGTTAAATAAACAAGTTGAACATGATTCACATCAGGTCGGTGGTCTATCGGAGTGTCGTGCAGAAGTATGAATCACGCCGGATTGCGTGTCCAGTTGCACAGATTATGTCATTGCGCTTCCCAGAAGAAAGTTAATGTGTTTATAATTCTAGCATGTATTTTTTGCTGTCGTACTTGAGAGGAACCTCGCATTAGAGTACAAGGTTCTGCCGAACCTGGAAATCAGTCACACCCGCATGTAGCGAGTGACTCCTCAATGAGAGTGGGCCACCATGATCTTGGAGCTGGCCAAATGACGTCGCTATCGTTGTACAGACTCTTAATTATTGTCAAATGGTAATGGGTAAACTCATACGCTGGGGTTCAAGTGAAATGCAATTAGAAGAATAATACAAGTATTCATTGTTACATATATAAACAGTTATAGTTACTTCGACATCGCCTGGTTATCTGCTGAACTTAATTAGAATCCTTTTCTGGAATATCACTCGCCCCCTCGTGTACGGGCGCACTACCTTCCTGGCCCTTGAGAACCTGCACTCCCGGCTCATATGGGGTTCCATCATGCACTGGTGGTCCAGTAAAGTTCTTTCGAGCATAAGCAAGATACCAGATAATGGCGATAGCACCGAAACCAGCAAAAACGACAGAGGCGTAGTTCATGCTGGTCGCATCAACAGGCAGAGAGACGGGCATGCAGAAGATGACGATGGAGAAGCAGATCCAGACGATGCAAATACCGTTGATGATGGGGCCAAACTTGCCCAACGGGAAAGGTGAATGCTTGACAATCTTGCGACCGCGGATAAGGTTGACGGCCACGGGGACGCCGTACGAAGATGAGAGGCAGATAGTAGCGACACCTGTGAAGGAGTTGAAGGCAGCAGAAGATCCAAAGTAGATACAGCCCAAAATGCAATCGACGACGGTGGATAGGACAAGAGCCCAGACTGGCATATCAAGACGATGATTCACACGGCTCCACAACTTGTATCCGGGAATAGCACCATCTCTAGCAAAGGCATAAGTGCAGCGAGACGCAGCAGTAAGGGCACCGATACCAGCGAACATGAGAATGCCGAGGATAAGGAATAGGAGACCGAAACCACCAGCTGCAGAACCGGTGACGACCTTGAACAGAGTACCGATGGGCTGCGAATTGGCTACCCCAAGAAGCATCTTGACATCGGGGAGAACAAAGAGGATGGGGATGAGGTAGATGACTCCGGTGACTCCGGCGGCAGCGACGGAGAGGACGATGGCCTTGGGGACTTCACGTTCGGGATTCTGGACCTCTTCACACATGGCAGCAACCATGCCGTAGCCAGTGAGGACATATGCACCTGTTGGGATAATTGTTAGTCGCGTGTTTTAAAAATAGGAACTAGCTACACGTACCTTGCAGTAGGCCCACAAAGAATGACCATCCTGTAGGCCAGCCACTAGCCGAGGCATCGTAATGCGTAAAGACAAACTCGGCAGACCGTTTATTGTCGGCCATGGTGAGTATCGTGACAATGATAATGATGACGCTTGCACCGGTCCAGTAGATACAGACCTTGTTGATAAGATCCAGATAACGAGAGCCAAAGGCGTTGACCAAAGCACAAACAAGCATCACAGCCCAGAAGCACAAGACGGTCTGCCATTCATTGGCCACAAAGTCCTCATTGAAGATGGTGATGCCGCTAAGAATGAGCTGCGCGCCGGAGAAATTGATCGACAGGGTGACAGTCCAGTTTCCAACAAGCGTAAGCCAACCATCGACAAAACTGACAATTGGAGCGTATTTGGGCGTGCTCAGCATGGCACTCCAGTAGTAGACGCCTCCAGCCGTTGGGAAGACGGCGCAAATCTCGGCGAGAGAGGCTGCGATGCAAAGCGAGATGAGCGATACGAGGACCCAGCCCCATAGAACAGTCACGGCCTGGCCGTTTGTCAAGGTGATGTACATTGTCGTAGAGAGACCGAAAGGGACGGCCATGATGGCGAACGAGAGGCCCAAAACGCTCAGCATGCTGAGGTTTCGAGGCAGTTCAGCCTTGTAGCCCAGACGGGCGAGGGCCTGATCGGCGTCACCGCTCCTGCGGGACTCTTCCATTGTCGCGGGTTGTCGTCGAGGATTTGGTGAGATGAGTGAAAAATTGGAGCTGCCAGTCTTGGCGATTTGGCGGTGACAGCGGTCAAAATAGATAATGCAAGTTGAAGATGCGAAGAAAAATGAGGTATTACAGTAGATAAATGTTGTGATAATTGAGCCCAAGATATAAACGATCAGGGGAGGGGAGATTGGACATTATTAGGTATCTTAAAGAGGAGAGATGAGAAACAAGGAAACGGAAACGGGCCGTCGCCAAATGCTGAAAGCACCGGCTGCCCCTGCTCACGCTCACGCTCCAGCCAAGGAGGGGCCGAACTCCGCTCCTCCACGATCTAACTTCACTTATCTCTGTCCTGAAACGGTTAGTCCGTCTGGGGTACACCATCACTAGTGGCTTGACATTTGGTCATTCTTGTGCTGATCAAACCTCTACGCGGCTACATTCCGCCGCCTCACATTAACTGGGAGCGCGGTCGCGGCTATTTGAAAGGTATCGATGATGGTAGATTCATGTATCTATCAAGGAGTTGGTTGCTCAAAGATAAACACTTCCGAGTTATCCTGATAAGACCATGCTCAGATGGTCCCTGTATCCACTCCACTTGATAAGTGATGGCTCATTTCCTTCTTCCCCAGACGATACGGTGCGATACGAAACGGTACGTAAAGGTCAGCTATCAATTGATAATGGACCCCACCAAAGGAGATAACCGCGCACCGAGCGAAATCACGCTTGGGGTCTAGGCCCGCGACGCGTCAAAGGACTTTACTGGGTGGAATTGACTTCATCGTCATTAATATTTGTGGAAATCTGGGGAACGTCTCGCGGCAGTTACCACCACATGCCCATTGCGGAGATCTCCTAGCTGACTCGTAGACTATCAGCGACGTATCACGGGATATACCAGCAAGGGGGTATCCATGGGAAGTCTATATCATTCCTGGGGCGGAGCGCGTAGCGCTATCTATCTGATCACCATCTATCATCCATGATGGTCGAGGTGACGAAACACTCGAGAGGAAGCGCGGTGATTGCGATTGTGGCTTCGTTTCATTTAACCCTTGGCCCTTGACGATGTAATTGATTGTATGAGCCGCGCTTACTATCGAGCCCAATCGATCCAAAGGAGGTAGAGCAATTATTGTCGAAACCGGCCGGCGTATCTTGTCAACACAAGAGTCTGGTTTCCACTCTCGACAGCTGATACGTCGTTTATCATGGCTCCGCATCTCTTCCTCCAGCCTTACAAGATAATGCGAGGCTCTAAGTCCCTAGAATCACAGTTCGAGTTCGGCCAAGAAAACACACGGACTCCCACTATCCGTTGTAAGAAGAATTACTCACCGTGTCCTTGTTTCTAGGACTTGCTTCCGTCTTGATCGTCGCTTTCTTGAGACTTTAGAAGTTGATATCGAGGAACCTGACCACGTCTATTTCTCATTATTCAGGCATGGGTAACGTATGATTTGGCCAAAGACCCAAGAACAGTCGTGGCAGTTTGCAAACGGGCAATATGCATTACGCCCAGTCCACAGCATCACAATGACATCCTATCATTCCATTTTGAAGGTTAAGTTCAATAAGCCATTTGTCCAAGGTGCAGGAAACTGGGGGCCGTTTTTTGTTCCAACCAGGTCATGCTCAATTCAATTCGCAGAACCAACTATTCCCACCTGCTACAATGACATCATTTGTCAGCCAGCGTCACAATGCACGTTTGCAGAGCCTCATTCTTAACATTAATAACCTTAACTTAATCCTTATCCTTATTCCTCTTTTCGTTATCCTTATCTTTGTTCTACTTACTTCTTCGTATCTAACTGACTTTTGCGCTTCTTAAACAGTACTTTTATACCTGGATTATTGAAGCAAACTAAATTAATATATGACATAAAGACAGTCCTAGTAAAAGGCTATCTTTAAAACACCATAAACCAACTAGAAGTCTCCCCAGCAAAGAATGAAACCTCAACCGCCATCATGCCTTTCTCCATAGCTGATCTCACGAAGAAGGAAGAGATAGCAGAGAAGATTCACACAGAGAATCGCCCATTCAGTTTTGCTCGAATCTTCTGCTTCCTTTTTGTGGTCTGGCGAGTCACAAGCAACAACAAGAAAACAATAGTTGCGTTAACGAGGGCTAGGGAGGAGGTATCTGAAATAGCCGATACAGAGAGTTGGGAGGAGGCCATGAAACGACAAAGGATGACCGAAAGACACGAGGCTCATGAGTCGAGGCCTAAACAGCCAGTGTATGCAAGTGGGAAGTTGTGTGCATACGCGCGGGCTCCTTGGCCAGATTTCTTGCTAATAATGGTTCGGATTGGTGCCGCCATCGTGATTGTGTGTGTGTGTGATGTTGATGTGTGTTGCCTTAGGCGAGGAAGAGCAGGCAGGTTTTATACCCTTCGGAAGAGGAAGTCAGAGTCATAATGCAAGAAGAAGCTTTATGCGAGTCTAAAAGCTTGATATTAGGCAGTCGTATAAGTAAAGGTTATTATGCTTAAATTATAGAAAAAATGTGTTCTTTATAGCTATTCAAGCTGACCTCTGCGAGGGTTACAGCACCTTACGATAGAGGCCTAAACAGCCTCCCCAAGAGAAAAAGGTTCCTGAAACGGAGCCCATGGATCCAAAATTCGAGAGGGACACCGAGAATCCTCGTATTTGCGACCCAAATTGTGAGTCCTACACCAAGGAGTATTGTCCTGCTCATATGCACGAGCAACCCGAGCGTTCTACGAGTCCCGGAGTATCAGCTATCGTCGAAGGTAAGGGATGCGGTGAGATACGAGTGAGGTTAAACGGGAAGTGTTTCATAGTATAAGAAGACGTGACGGTAGCGATAATGGATCTAAATAGTTAACTGAAATAAAGTCGGCGTTGTAGCCTTGACAAAGATGACTCTTACGACGTAGGCAACCTGGACTAATTCAGTTATCACGGATCTCATTCAATCTCTTAGATCAGTTGGGAATGAAACTCTTGGTAGCTCCCAGGCCTAGCCATAGCCATCAGCTCCATATTGGAGTTCAGACGAGGAGGGTCTGTATTTTGTGTCTGGCGTCTTATCTGCCTATATTATATGTACTTTACAGTTAAACATGCCAGTCCTGATTTATTTCGTCAGCTGATGAGAGCCGAAGTGAAGATTATGGCGGATACTAATATCGATACCTGAGATGCTGATACATCCCGGAACACGCCAGCACTTGCATCAAGACAACCACAGAGTATTTCTATACTGCTATAATATATACCAGCGCAGTTCTACGAGCCGATACCGGATTTCATCAAACAAAATACTATGTATGACCCAGCTTCTGCCACTTGTTCACTTTGTAGACACGCAAAATCCAACAAGGTTGCGTTAACATTTCATATTGACACATCAAGCCATGGCCAAGGCTACGATATAAAACATACTGAGTTTCTGTAGAATCCAGTAATGGTATTGTAGGTATGTCAAAAGTTTTAACTTCTCTCGCCTTTGGCTATCTTGATGGTGATTCTAGCTAGCAAGGAAAAACAGCTTCTACACAGGAGTTATTCAAGGTCTTCTCGAGGAAGACCTTCTTCTGGTGTATGATAGAGCTGTGGAAAACTAGCTGTAGGCTTAATAAATATCATATACTAAGATATACCTTTGAACTAGCAGTGAAGATATCGTAAGCACAACAGGAAGTATTCGCAGGGTTGACGAAGTAATTAATCAGGATAAATCAGAAAAATAACAAAGACAGAATTCAAATCGATGTCAGCCATGAATGTTTCTTCCCATGGCTACAAATTGGCCACGCTGGGGTTCCTTAGCCCCAACTGTATGGCTCGCAGAGATGAATTCCATCTATCAACTTCTGATCTGGTGAAACAAGAGACAGAGCACCGCTATGTTCAAATTTTGAAGTGATATAGGCGTACTCTTAGAACACGGCCATGCTACGCCGCGTGAAATGATCTTTTGGTGCCTAAGGGGGCCCCTTGAGCTTGGGTTTTCGCTTCATGAATATATGGTTTTGCGAGTAAAAGGAAAATTCAGAGTCCGAAAACTCATGTATCAAATGTTAAAAGTTTGACATGTCCCAAGTGAAAACCTTAGTCAAGATATAGCAAATAGTGCAAGTAGATAGGCTCATGTGGCTAAGAACCTAGCACTTGAGTGTCTTCCACACCACTCGCGATTCCTTGTTTGGTAGCATTGAGCCAGACATACGTACTAATAATGAGGCCTTGCTAGAATATAATCTCTTTTTAGAGTATGCTCCGGGTGACTTATATGAGTATACCTTGCGTCCCTGAAATAATAAGAGGTCAGTCTCAATAATCACGAGGAATTCAATCTCTATTTCTGGTTCTTTTTTCCTCCTCATCTCACAGACACCGCGAACTAGTGCTTAGATAACTGCTTTCCGTTACATGGAGTTGGGGTGTCGTTAAGTCAATGAAGAGAACGTCAAGGGTTCTGATCAGGATAAGGACGAGCTCTACTTGGAACTAAGCTCTAGATCTTAATCTTGTTTGCTTAGGGACTTCTTAGAACTACTTGCATAGTTAAGAAAGCCAGATTGCAAGAGTCGCGTGTACAGTCAATTGTTATTCTCAGATAGCATGCATCAAAAGAGCGCTTAGAAATTACATGTACAAGATCATGGTAGGGTTCACTAGAGACTAGGTTTATTTTTGAAGTACAGAAGCGTTATGTCCGAGTCCACACATCTTCGAGCATGATTATAGATGACAAAAAAAGTTCTATCATATGCTAGGTTGACTTGATAAATCTGTGGTATTGTCTGCAATGGAGTAATCACTTGAGGAGTGGCTTTATGGAGTGAATGAAATAGCGATTGGTGTTTGTACCAAGATAACGAACCTTCCCGGGCTTCTGGGCCTTCCGGATGGCATGTGTCAAGTTAAGTAAGTCTTAGCTTTCAATTCGGATTTAATCTTCGTAGGTGTTGGACATCTGATCAGATTGAGATGTTCAGGTTAGGACTTGGTTTGGAGCGTTGAGCAAAGGGTTCCGAGATGCATCTGCCTCAACCTCGGGTCCCCCTTGACCTTACTCCACACTTCATATTTGCGATGAGGGGAAGATCTGCGTTTACATCGGCAGAGCATTATTTTTCTCAGTGCTGCAATTGGGTAGAATCTCAGGGTCCTTCGTCGGAGCTGTCGCAAGTGTCGGGGCCGCAATGGTGTAAGAGCGTGGGGCTCGTGCGTGATTGCGACTTATAAAGGCGCAATATGGCATAAGAGGATCGAGAATTGCGACAGCAGATTCTCATGCAGAGTGATTCCTTTGGGACATGATGTCACGGACCAACAGGCTAACGTGCTCGGATCGGAGCTACGATAAGGATAGAAGACGGCCATGAGGGATAACAGTGCTGGGCTTTATAGCTTATTAGACCTGGTACCAACCATTGAACCTCGGGTCGACAGGTTTCTGAATCTATCTTGCACAGCCATTAATTCCTCAGCCATGGCTACCGCAGCTGTACTAAACGGCGCAGTCAATGGCTTCAATGCCGAGAAGCCCGAGTTATCACACAACGAGGTGGAGAGCGCGCCCATCGAGAAGCAAACCCCAGTTACCTCGACAAACGGCAGCGCATCCGCGACCGTGCGAGATGGACCAGATGTCGACGCAACATCCCCTTATTACAATCCTCGCCTGACTTTAATCGACAGATTTGTTGATGAGCCACGTCCGCTGAGGGTTGGTGTTATTGGCGCCGGCCTGGCTGGCATCACAGCAGGGATCCTCTTACCGGCCAAGGTCCCCGGCATTCAGCTCACCATCTACGAGAAGAACGCCGATGTTGTACGTTAACCTCATTAAACCGCCACACATGATACCTTGCTTACACGAAATTAGGCAGGAACATGGTTCGAGAATGTCTATCCCGGTGTAAGATGCGACATTGCATCCCACGTTTACCAGAGCACTTTCGCGCCCAAGACAGATTGGTCAGACAAATATGCGCCCGGACACGAGATTCGCGACTATTGGCAATCAGTCGCGCGAAAGTTTGACGTCTACAAATATGTCAAACTCAACATTAAAGTCGAGGAAACCACCTGGGATGACGAAGAGGGCGTGTGGATCACAAAGCTGCGAAATGTGCAAACCGGCGAAGAGACAATCGAGAAGAACGAGTTCCTCTTGACCAGCATTGGACGATTCAACGACTGGAAATTGCCCGACTACCCCGGAATTTCCGAGTACAAGGGACATCTTCGACATGCCTCCAATTGGAGCACCGACTTTGACCCCAAAGACAAGACGGTGGCTGTTATTGGCAATGGAGCCAGCGGTATCCAAGTGACGGCGAACCTACAGCCCATTGTCAAGCGACTGGACCATTACGCTCGAAATAAGACATGGATTGCAGCGTCCTGGGCCGGTGAGGAGCGAAGACTTGAACCTCAACCGTACACTGAAGAGGAAAAGAAGAAATGGGCAGAGGATCCCGACGCCTACTTGGCTTTCCGAAAGGACCTCGAAGGAATATACTGGACCAAGTTCGGCTCCTTCTTCAGAAACAGCGAGTCCAACCAACAATTACGTGAAGCCTTCATCAGCATCATGAAGAAGCGTCTGGCCAAGAAGCCGGAGCTGCTCGAGCACATTGTGCCCGACTTTTCACCAAATTGTCGACGACTCACCCCAGGACCGGGATACCTTGAGGCCATCACTGAGGACAATGTAGAGTACATTCGCACGCGTATTAAGCGCTTTACAGAGACTGGAATTGAGACCGAGGACGGCAAGCAACGGGACGTCGATGCTGTCATTTGTGCAACGGGTGCAAATGTCGATATGGTTCCCGCATTCCCTATTCGAGCTCACGGACAGGAACTGGGCAATCTATGGAAGGCTGACGGTGTATATGGCTACCCTTACACGTATTTTGGCTTGGGAACACCTGGGTTCCCTAACCTGCTCTTTGTCCATGGCCCTCAAGCCACTGGCCCATCAGGTACAGTCCCGCACAGCGTCGAGACTCAATTGACCTACTTCGCCAAGGTGATCCGCAAGGCATCGCAAGAGGGCATCAAGTCCATCAGCCCATCCAAACAAGCGGCTGACGACTTCATCGAATATTCCGATGCCTTTTTCGCCAAGACTGTTCTGACCGACCGGTGCAGCTCATGGTACAATGGCGGCAGGCCAGGTGCCCGAATCCACGGACTCTGGCCGGGCAGCGCGGGACACATCACGGCAATTCGGCGGGAGCCGAGGTGGGAGGACTGGGAATACAAGTATCTAGGCGACTCTAAGAACCGATTTGCGCATTATTTAGGAAATGGTTGGACAAGACAGGAGACGAACCCAGATGCGGATCAAACTCCGTATCTCAAGCGTCCCGACGAGATAGACTTGCGGAGCATTCATGAAAGCTGGTGGAGCATTCCGTAGCTATTCCCTTCTTGATTGAGAGTAAAATAGAGAGTTTCTTACAGCGAGATCTCGCAATGACATGGTTCCGTGCACGTAATCGCTCTCCGTTGGCGCGTAGCCGGGTTGACTCGCCCGCAACTCCACGTGGAGCAGGCATCTCATGGTATGGAACTGCGCTAAAGAAAAAAGCACTCCGGAGCCGCTAGACACTCTTGGCTTTTGCTGCCCAGTGTGGGTCTTGACTCGGGGAGTTGATCTCAGATCCTCCATGTCAGTCTCCAATAACGCACGCAGCTCATTGAGCTTTGGACTAGAGAGAGATAGCCAAAGGCACCAGTGGATAGAATACACGGTCTGGAACTCACTAGAGACCGAGAGTCTGGTAAACGCAATGCCGCCACAGATACACGTTCGCGCTAGAAATGTTGTTAATGAGAGATGCTGCGAGCTTCGGCAGTTGAGCGATCCATGCAGGCCAGGGATCTGATTGCGTGCTGCTCTTATCATCTGCTTTGAGTCTTGGTTTCAAGGTGGTAAAGAGGAAATATAAGTGTTGATCGTCGACCACTCCTATAGACTTTTCACGACCGTGTGTCTCGCTGAAGATTCTGGTAGCTGTCAAACCATCTTCCTCTTCTTTTCTCCTTCTCTACTCGATACAGCTTTGCTCAAGTAGACAAGATGGCTTCGGAAAATCGTCATGAGAATAGCGAGATAGCTCCTCCTCCCAAGGACCAGCTTCGCCCTGGTAAGCTTAACTATGCATGCAATGTGTGCTTGCTTTTTGCTAACACGTACAAGTCAAGTGGTACCGCTCCACATTCTTCAATATCACAATTCTTGGCTTGTGTAACCTGTCGGCTCCGGGTATCTGGACGGCTATGAACTCGCTGGGTGCAGGTGGTGCAGCCTCACCCAAGCTTATCAACGCCGCCAATGCCCTGACCTTCTGTCTCATGGTGCTGTCGTGCTACTTCTCAAGTGCAATGGTCCGCTATGTCGGTATTAAGGGAGCTTTGATCTTTGGAACGTATGCTTCACCTTGCTGAACCACGACCATGATGTACTTTGCTAATGTTGGTCTTAGTCTCGGATATGCTCCTTATGCTGCAGGCTTGTATACCAACAACCGTTTCGGAACCGAGTGGCTGGTTCTCCTCGGTGCCGCACTCTGCGGTATCTCGGCCGGTGTCTTCTGGATGGCTGAAGCTGCTATCGCCATTGCATACCCCGAACCTTGGAACCGTGGAAAAGCTCTCGGTTATTGGCTCACTTATCGTCTGTCCGGTCAGATTCTAGGTGGTGCCATTAACCTGGGTATCAACGCTGATCGAAACGAGGCTGGAAAGGTCTCTTACACAGTCTTCCTCATCTTCATTGCCCTTCAAGCTGTAGGCCCATTTGTTGCTCTTCTGCTCAGCAAGCCTGACCAGGTGGAGCGAAAGGATGGTGTGAAGGTCAAGCTTCAGATTGACCAGCTTCCTGGTTTCGAGCTCAAGGAGACTGCTCGACTCTTCTTTACTAAGAAGTTCCTCTTGATTGTTCTGTTCATCGGACAGGCTGTGTTTGCTGAATCAGTCTTCTTCACCTATCTTGCTTGTAAGTTCAACGATATATAGATTTGATCAAAGATGCTAAACATGGAATAGTGTGGTTCTCTGTTCGATCTCGTGCTCTTGGATCATTCTTGGGCGGTATCGTTGCTGTCATTGGTGGTAACATCCTCGGAGTGAGTAATTCTATCCTACATTGCTAAGAATGTGGAACTGATAAAATCTTGCTTTAGTCCTGGCTTGACCGCACAAAGGTTTCTCTCAGAATCCGAACTCGATCTTCCTTCGCTGTTATCGCTACCCTCCAAGGAGGCTGGTGGATTTGGGCCACCATCTTGGTCACTAGATTCCGCCAAACCAGACCTACCTACGACTGGGTCGATGATGGATTCGGCTACTCTTTCGCCATCTTCCTGTTCCTCACTTTGGGATTCCAGCTGAACTACCTCTTCCTGTGAGTAATCTTAATCTTACATTGCATTCTCGGTGCAAGCTAACCTTTAACCCTTAGCTACTTCATCATTCACCACTTGGCCAACACTCAAGACGAAATCATCCGCTACTCTGCCCTCCTCCGAGGTACCGAGTCAGCTTGGCAGGCTGTCAGCTATGGAATCACCTCGCTGCCTCTCTTCGCAGAGGTCGGCGGAGTTTACTTCAACTTTGCTCTATGGGCTGTCTCCTTGTTCCCTGTGTGGCTGGTACTCAAGGACTTTGGTTCTCACTCAGCTTCTTCTGTGGAAACTCCCATTCAAGAGGTTGATAGCAACCACGACGCCTCGAACTCTGGCGAGGAGACTGACATTAAGAAATCATAGATGGATGGAGTGTAGGAATGTGGTTTGGAGTAGTATAGATGTATGTCGATCAAAAGTTCATACAAGATATAGACAAAGTATAGAGGGAGATGATACTTGGGTGAATAAAATAACTATAGATAGACGAGTTTTTTCAATTCATTCATCGCATTATAATTGCTATCTTGACTGATGTCTGGCGTTGATGTTTGTTAAAACGAATGGCCCAGTCAGGACCGCGTGCCCTGGCCACTCTTTCACAGGCCAAAGTTTTCTATACACCCTAGAGCACGTACATTCTTGATTTTCAGCTTATCATTCTTCAAGCCACTCCACGCTTAGTTCGTCTCAAGATCTGGGCGTTTTGGCGCACTTGTCAGTTGTCACACATGGTTGAGCCCACGTGTGCGATGCCACTCCCAAGGACTCGGGAATTTGACGTGAAACGCCCGGCCTAGAAGAAATTAAGAAAACGACCTTGAGAGTTTCTTTGGCTCAGCTGATTTAAGAAAGTTCCCCGAGTTTTCTGTACAAATGAGGGATTTGATCGGCGTCTGTCATGAGCAAGACTTGATGGTAATTGCGCCATCGGCATTTGGGCCCCCGCCTGCAGAAACACCCGTACGCGTCCTTCAAGTGCCAAGTGTCATATCTTCAGCCTAACGAGATACCCTGTCTAGAGCTATCACTTGCATATTCAGCCATGTTGACAAGAATCACGCAATACCTTTCTAAAACACCCGAAACCGGCGCCGACATCCGCAGGGTCATAAAAGAGGGATAAGCTGAGAACGAGCACATCATCATCCAAGCAACTACCAAGCTTAGTACACTCCAATCAGAACCAGGCTTTTCCTCTGGTATCAGACATCATGGCATCTCAAGATACAGCGGCCCAGAAGGGCAAGAAGAAGAGCCTTGTCATCAATGCTTTTGTCATGATGTGTAGGTATTTACCTAAAGACAGACATAAGGAACGTACTAATAATTCTCGTTCGGTTTAGGCAGTGGACATCAGTCACCGGGACTATGGAGACATCCTGAAGACGAGTCCTGGAAATTCAAAGACACCGAGCACTGGGTCGAACTGGCCAAACTACTAGAGGACGCAAAATTCCACGGTGTTTTCATTGCTGATGTGCTGGGTGAGAAATCTAAGTTATCCGCGTCGCTTACAGAGCTCTAACAAATGATACAGGAGGTTACGACGTTTACAAAAAGTCATTGGAACCTGCTGTTATTTCTGGAGCCCAATGGCCTCTCACCGAGCCTCTGGCCGTTATTCCTGCAATGGCTGCTGCGACTAAGAACATTGGTTTCGGTGCCACTGTTTCTGTAACCTACGAACAACCTTATCACCTTGCCAGACGGCTATCAACTGTCGATCATCTCACCAAGGGCCGGTACGTATCCTGTTAACACATGATTGGCAGAAAACCGGACTGACAGATTCACAGATTAGGCTGGAACGTAAGGATTTAACCACAATGTCCCGTCTTATCGCTAACTGGGTATATAGATTGTCACTGGCTACCTGGACTCAGCAGCTCGAAACCTAGGGCACCCAGTGCAACTAGCTGTAAGTCTCCTACTACGTGCAGCTGGAGCCATCACTGATTTTGAGAAGCACGATGAAAGATACGCCCAAGCTGAAGAGTATATGGAGGTCATGTACAAGCTCTTCAACTCATCCTGGAGAGACGATGCCGTTAAGCTAGATCGTGAGCGAGGTATCTACACTGACCCAGCATTGGTCCGTCAAATCGACCACAGCGGCAAATACTTCAACGTACCTGGCCCTCACGTCGTTGACCCCAGCCCACAGCGAACACCCCTCCTTCTTCAGGCTGGAGCCTCAAAAGCTGGCAAAGCCTTTGCAGCTCAGCACGCCGAGGCTATCTTCACATCTGCACACGCTCCTGAAGTGTGCAAGAAGAACATTGCAGAGATCCGACAAACGGCTCGGGATGAATTTGGCCGAGATCCTAACAAGATCAAGTTCCTCGCCCTTGTGACGCCTATCTTGGGTAAGACCGAAGAGGAGGCAAAGGCCAAGTATGATGAGGCCAGGAAGTATGCGTCCACTGAGGGTGCATTGTCTTTGTTTGGTGGCTGGACAGGTATGGACTTGAACCAGTATGGTGATGAGGAGGAGCTGCGACAAGTTGAGAGCAATGCCGTTCGGTTAGTGGTAATCGCTCTTACAATGTATCTTTTCGCTAATACTGCAACCTAGGTCGACTGTTGAGGCTTATGCCAAGTTCTCCCCTACAAACTCAAAGTGGACGAAGCACACTGTTGCCGAGCACGTCAGTCTCGGAGGCAACGGTCCTCTCTTTGTCGGCACACCGGCTCAAGTAGCCGACAGTCTCCAAGTCTGGATTGACGAAGCAGATGTCGATGGCTTCAACTTCGTGAGTCAACATATTCCCAACTGATAAAACGACGCTAACGGTTCGCAGGGCTACGTCCTATTCCCTGGCACGTTCAAGGACATTATCGACCTCCTCCTTCCGGAGCTCCGGTCCCGAGGACTTTTCTGGGATGACTACGCAGTTCCCGGAGGTAGCTACCGCGAGAACTTCTATGGCTTGAAGGGACAGAGTTATCCTCTTGAGGAGCATGCCGCTGCCAAGTACAGATGGGCTGCGGGAGTACCTGCAAGTGAACACAAGATCCCGCAATAAGCTAAGTTATGGGGTAGTAGCAGTCTTAGCATAAAGAAATACAAAATCAAATACTATTGTTTGCACTAAGTCGATCATTTGCCGGATAGTTGTCCCATCCTGCTATCGTGGCCGGCCATCATGATTTGCAGAATATTGTCATGGAAGAGGAAGGATATGATCTGTAGCCCCCCAGTTAAGATTCTGTTTAATGAATGCCGGATGTTTCTCTACATTTTCAAAGTCAAGTGGCGGAAGCTTCAACTCGGAACGATACGTTCTTTCGTCGCTGTCGACCTTACAAACGAGCCATGTACATCGTTTCCAAAATCCCATAATTATTGATCAGGTATCACGAGTAGTACTCAGGTTGGATTCAGACTTGTCAACAACAGAATGGTTGTTTTTGCTCATTATCGTTCAAACCTGACCACCAAACCATTTGCTGTGTGGGCAAGCAGGGATAGTGATAGAAGTGCATAAATATAAGAGGATCTTCCCTTCGATGAAGTCGCTCTACAACTCGTAACGGAATTCCCTGTTCTCCAGATCCGTCAAGTCAAGAAATTCATGATTATCCTCCACTTTGTACTGATCTCCCTGTGCAGCCTTCTCCGCATCCCTCTTCTTATTTCTTCGGTCAAACACCCATCGCATCACAAACAAATCAATTGTGCAAAGAAAGTAAATGATGCAGATGGAAATCTTTGCAGGCAAATATCGCGGACCATCGCGAGCTTGGAAAGTGTGAGGCGAGATGATATTACCGACAGTATAGGCGATGGTACCAATGCAAGAGACGGTGATCTTCTTGGTAGAGCCAGCTACATTGGAGCTCTGTAGTCCTAGAATTGTCGTCCAACCGATGGGGATTCCTCCGGATGTGTAATATCCGATAAGTGCGGGAACCTTGTCTGTAGTTGCCATCAAGATAGCGCCGATGATAGCAGGAATGTGGCCGGCAATGCAAAAGTACAGACGCTGTCTCGTCTTCATAGCTCCATAAGTCAGGCCGATCAGGAACACAATCTCCCAAGCTCCAAGAGGTGTGACCAGCAGCAGGGACTCCTCGTTAGTGTATCCCATGCCTTTGACCAGAATATTTCCGAAACTGGTAGCGATCGAGTTGGGAATGTTGGCAGCAAAGACCCAGAAAGCATACAGCCAAGTCATAGTATCGGTCAGAGCTTCTTTGACGTGGGCCCATTTGAACGTCTGAGTACCAATTCCCTGCTCATTACCTCGGATTCGCTCAAGGTGCATGGCTTTCTTGTCCTTGTCTAAGAAACCAGCCACGGCGGGCGAGTCTGGCATGATGAACCAGAAGCTGATGCCAATCACAACGGTGAGAAGACCAAGGACCAAGAAGATGACCTGCCATCCCTCCAAAGCAGCATTCGGGTCTTTGCCAACATGTGTAGCCACGCCGTAGGCGAAGTAGCCACCGAACATCTGGGCAGCACCACAGACTGAGAACCAAATACCAACTCGAAATGCCTGTTCCTCCTTGGTGTACCATTGCGACGTAAACAGGACCCAGGCAGGGACAATGGCAGCTTCGAGCACACCGAGGAAGAATCGACAGGCTAGAAGACCTCCAAAATTATGGCAGGCTGCCATGCAGGCCAGAGTTACGCCCCAGAGTGTGACATTGACCGAAACGTATTTCGCAAGTGGGAAAAGCTGCAACAGGCGAACTGTAGGAAATTGAAATCCTAGTTGGCCAAAGAAGAAGATGGAGGCAACCCAGTTGAACTGATTGCCTACGAGACCAGTAGATTGTTGAATACCTGTGACACTCGCATACGAGACTGCAGTCTTGTCGATGTACTGCAGGAAGTAAACGGTGCAAATGAGTGGCATGATGTGAGTGTCGATACGGCGGACGAGTCGCTTATTGGCTTGGGAATCAAAAGGTTGACTGATCCCGCCTGTCTCATTCAGCAAGTCGAGAGCGGCGTCAGCTCCTGCCTTGTGAACATGATAGTCATGGCCTTCATTATCGGGTGTTTCAGCGGGATGGCTCTTTGTCGATTTGATAGAAGTAGATTCATCAACCCCAGTAGGAGTTGGCTCAATAGCCTTGTCATCCGCCATTGCGTTGTTTACGAAACAAAGAGTGCGAAGTAAAGAGCATCATGCCGATCCCCTGGATAAGAACGATTTTTATATTCTTGCCCGTGCATGAGGAAAAACGATGTCGACATCACATCCCAACCGTTTGATGCGAACAGGTCCCACGTTACGTGGAGCGGTAATCAAAGATAATCGTTTCAGCTTCCTATCCTGGCTTGTATTACCCACCAAGGTTGACATGTCAGACCATTCTCTGTGCGTGAACCAAGCACGCCATTGATGACCAAATGATGCGAAGACAGCTGAAGCAAAATCTTCTTGGTATCAGCACAGGTAGAGCCACTCTGTACGAATCAAATCCTGTTCGGTACAAGTTCCGAGATTAGTTGACCATGGGATTAACTCAAAAGCCGGGTTTGGGGTTATAAGATGCGGACTATCAAGCCTATTGGGTATGGTTAAATTAGCGAAGGTGAGCTTCTACAATGGGTCCAATATCGATGAAACTTGTAAACCCTTTTTCTACATGGGCTTTGAATTTTAGTTCTCATATCAGGCCACTCTTTATACATGAGACAAGAATAGCAATATGGCTTAACAGACTCCATCATTCGTTCGCCTTGACTAATCCTCTTGATTATAAATCTTGTCTGTAAGACGTCTATCACAAATACTAACTTCTTATGGAAGCAGGACGATACCTTTGGCTTCGAGTAGATCGTCAAACCAGCCTGCAAAGTCATCCTGCCCGTTCTGTCGAGCCACGGACGCGGCATACTGATGAGATAGAATATCTTTGAATCCAAGATCCGCTCCATTATCGATGAGAGCCTGTGCCATCTCCTTGTCCCCACGCCATGCCGCTGCCATAAGTGGATTGAACATATCCTCCGGCTGATCCGGTCGACCGAAGCTGCGTAACTCAGCAAGCCAAGGTCTATGGATTGGAGCATCTATATCCAATCCATTAAATTCTTTCAAGATCAGTCGCATGATATCAACTCGAAGTTTATCCCCTATTTTTCGTGATTCAACAATTGGTACCAGCAGGGAGCCCGAATGTTCACGATAGAATGTTGGACTATTGGAAATCATGGCGCCGGTAAAATTGGTGAAGAATTGCTCTGCCACATCTATACTTGGACAGTCCTCAAGAAAATCGCCGATCTCAGTTAAGCTAGGCACTAAGTCGCGAGAAGCGAGTGCGCTGTGAAACTCATGGAGAACCGGCGATGAGTAGTTGAGTGACCAAGAATCAGGAGAGGTCTTCTGGGACACCAGAGTTTGGCCCAGAAATTGAAGCGACCTGGCAATTTCATCGTTGATTGGATCATGAAGTCGCTTAGATCTCAGTAGAAGAGTCATCAACTGGGCTTCAATGGGCACGTTCTGGGGTCCTTTGGGGGAGTGTTGGTAGTGCTTTGAGTCGCTCCTAACTCGCCACTTTACTTCAATGCCACTAAATTGATCGAAGCTGGAGCGGCCTGGGGTAGGTAAGGAGTCGATCAGAAACTCAAAGAGTTTGACATGTCTCAAGCAGTAGCAGATCACCAGGAGTAAATCAGAGGCTTCAGGTGGTAGAGTAGAGACCTCCAACTGTTGCTCTCGGGCTTTGCTTTGGAACTCGTCTGGATCATCGCACGTCCAAGCCAAAGCTGCCAGATTTCGTAGGGATTGCCACTCTAGACAAAACGGTCAATATTTAAGCTTAATACTTGATGCTTTTACCGTGTCACGCACCTGCATCTTCGAGGAGAACAAAATCGTTAGACCACACAAGTGCCTTGACTGAGCCCGTAAAAATGTCGCATGCAAGAAGTGCCGCCACATAGTATTCGGCCTGCGATTCCTCAAGAGGGGCATCAAATGTGTGCCTGGCTGGCGAGGATTTCTTCAGATGGCCAAGAACCCCGTCTAGATATTCGTCTAGAGTAATCTGTTTGGTTGCAAAACTCGACGACAGGCGGGCGAAACAAAGTTGACTATCGTCCTTGAGCTCATATTGAATTTCGTAGTCTGCATATAGAGGACTGGCATTATCATCCCATATGATCCGAAGACCGTTGCCGTCTTTCTGAGGGAGGACTTCGAAAGGCATGTTTGATAAGTATGTTGGTTAATGAAGCTGTAGAATCAAATACTCTGAGAAGGGATTGCAGTTTATATAATTAGGTGCAGTCGCAACGTGTAAGAGGCAGCCAGATAGCAGTCGGATTGAAAATCAGCCTCGCAAAACACCTTCTTGGCAGCCATGGGTTTACGCAGCGGCTTAACCCATTTTAGGAAACTGAAGGATTTCTTGTCAAGAGTAATACCCCCATCGATTGGTTGATTTACAATAACCTGTCTACTTTGATACATTGAGCTATTTTATGGAATGTCTTGTTTGAATTTATCACGTTTAAAATCGAACGATGTATCAGGATGGTGGGCGCAATTCAGCGACTCGATGATAATTGGCGCCAAAAGCCATATGCCATACGCTGCCAATGCCTCAGACGTCTGTGGCGCCGATATCTATCTCTCCAATTTCACGATGGCCGTGAATATTGACCACAAAACATACAACAAAATCAATGTGAATCGAAGATCAAGTTCACAAGCATCACCCGCGGGTAAACAACACGCCGACACGCATACATAATCGCATAATTAACTACTATTCAATCACTACACACATTCGGACTGAAGTTCGCAACAGGCAGCAACTGTCTCTTGGCTTTGGTCATTGGATCGTGGCCAACGCCACATTGTTCAGGATAGTGTTGTTTATTCGAGGACCGTGTGATCGGCAAAACTCTACCAACGACTTCAACATGAAAACACCTCTAGTTTGCTTGTCGGTGTAATAGCGCTGAGGTTCAATATCTACAAAAAGCCAGAGTTCCCCGCAAGGACGACAGCACATCATTCCAAGTCAGAATTGATTAATCACTATTCAAGTCAAAGTCATCATTGTCTCCCCATCACTCTACAAGCAATGCCTCGCTATATGCTTCTCATCAAGGCCTCTGCAGAGGCCGAAGACCCAAATGCCGCCAAGCCAGAGACCATTGAAGAAATGACAACCTTTAGCGAACAGCTCCACGCCGCCGGGGTACTTCTCGCCGTAGATGGTCTCAGCCCTACCAGCGATGGGTATCGTGTCACATACTCCAAAGACGGCCCTGCACAGGTCATCAAGGGACCCTTTGACGTTGAGAAAGAAGACCATGTCTGTGGTTGGTGGATCTTAAAGACTAAAGATGGAGAAGAGGCAGTCAGCTGGGCCAAGAAGATACCATTCAAGGAGGGAGAAGTTGTGGTTAGACGCATTGCCGGATTCGAGGATTTCGGGGATGCTGTGACGGAGGATGTGAGAGAGAGGGAGAAGAAGTTGACAGAAGGAATTGAGAAGCGTAATCAGGAACAAAAGTGAGATCCTGATCCCTGTTACTTATGAGTGGCTGTTCAGTTGGTGTATCGCGATCAATTACCATACTTGGAATACTTGCATGCAGGTACATGGATACACATAAGCGACAGTGACATATTACTGAGCCTCATCGATCCAGGTCAACAGCAAATGCGGTTCTTCATCACATCTACAAGGGCGAGTCAATTTCGCTTCTATGGTAGAGCCTCAAATGTCAGAGAGCACTCATAACATGATCAAAACAGTGTCAAGTAACGTGTTAACATTAAAGTAAAATGGGGAATAATGAAAAGGATATCCGGCTGATCCAATCAACTCCGTGCTTTGCTATACAACATGCTGAAACCCTTCTCTTTGCCTCCTGGGTTAAAGACATCTCGTGCCTCTACGCCCCTCCACGCATCCATACATATTATCGCACCAATTAAGGCGCCTCGTGAAGACCACCAGGTCCAGATCCATAGCCCTGCTGAGGTTGGTGAATCCATGGCTGACCAGCCATCTCAGCTGGCGGCTGTCCAGGAGGCTTGTAGTACTCGTGCGCGGGTTGATTTTGGGCACCTGTGGGCATCTCGCTGGGCGGTGCGTATCCGCCAGTCGACGGGCCAGCACCCTTGCGGAAGTGCTTCCAGAGGAGAAAACCGAGACCACCGAGAACAAGAATACCTCCAATTGTCGCACCGACAGCAATTCCCGCTACGGCGCCGGTGGAAAGGCTTTTATCGTCACTGTCGGAGGCGGCATCTGTCGTCGTCTCGGCCGATGCGTCTGTGGTGGTTTCGCTGGTATCGCGGGTGGGAGTAGGGCTGGGCTTGACAGTCGTTGATGCTGCGCTGGTAGTTGTCTCGTCTTTGGGAATGGTAACGTTGAAGTTTTGCGAATTGGCGACGATGTTGTTGGTGCCGGATTGGAACAGGGAGAAATGGAACACGGCATCCTCGCCGTCCTCGACTCTGGTGGAGAATCCGTTGAAGCTGACTTGCCAGATGAAGCTGGTCGACGTTGTGTTTTCTAGAAATACCCAGTTAATTGATGTCGTCTGCAGTGATATCCCTCGCACGCACCTCTGAGCTGCAAAAAGTACTGAGTACCACCGCCGGCAGCAGGATAGTCTTGCCAGAGCAAAAGATTCGTCTCATC
This sequence comes from Fusarium sarcochroum, assembly GCA_013266185.1. Taxonomy (NCBI): domain Eukaryota; kingdom Fungi; phylum Ascomycota; class Sordariomycetes; order Hypocreales; family Nectriaceae; genus Fusarium; species Fusarium sarcochroum. The sequence goes on along the minus strand of JABEXW010000061.1, from coordinate 37,786 downwards.
GAGATCCGTATTCCATTCCACGTTCATACTCTCGTCAACATCGTAGCTAGGGTTGTTCTTCCAGCCAGTCGTTCCAGATCCTCCAGGAGTAACGAAAGAGCTGTCTGCAGCCACCTGGGTGGCAAAGCTGCCCAGAAGGACGGTGAGGGGCAAGATAGAGCGCATCTTGTCGGTATAAAAGCTCAAGTTGGGATGTTTCAAGTCTCGGTTCAACTCGTCGATAGCTCTCCAGAAGAGGCTGTCACGATGTTTGTTTTCAGTATTCAAACTCGTCAAGTCAGGATGATGACAAGAGAAAGAAAAGAACAGGCACGAGACGATCCCCGCTACCCAGCAGTGGTAGTGGAAATGAACAATGGGGGATCAGAGCGCACCTCTTTGTTTCATCTTGGGATAGCACTCAGCCCCGAAGGGCGAGGATCCCTGTCTTGGACTATGTTAGCGTTGAAGCGGAAATTTTGGGGGCCGGGGGCAATCCAGTGAGACGTTGAGAATCGACAGAAGGGTTCCGCTTCGTTACATGAGAAACCACTAGCTCGGATCCTTTTGCTACCAAAATTAATTGAGAACACGGGCTTGCAGGCGGAGTTTGAGCGGCGGCCGCACGAGGCTGGCTAGGCTGGGCTGACAGCGAAAGGGCACCATGACAATTGGGAGATTGAGCTCGTGTGTCGTCGGTGGCGATGTTTAGAGGGCGAGGGGTTTAACAGCTATCAAACAGCTCAAGTTTGGCGACTGTGCTGTGCATGTATGACTCTCTAACAAACCATTGATCTGTGAATGGCCTCTCACTCTAAGTCAGTCAGTCTGCATTCAGACTCTGTACCTCATCAAAATCTCATCTGCAAATGACAAATTACTCCAGTACGAGGCATAATTTGGTTTTAGTGACTTAGCTCAGGTGCTAAACCCAAAGCTTCAGCTAGGGGCCGGCGATCCTTTGAAGCAGTCAGCGCGAGTCCAACTCAGCCATAGATCAAGGTCCCAGCGCCACTCCAGGCCTTGGCCACGGGTAGGGCGTTGCCGACCGTTAATTATTCTTTTTTAGGCCTTGTGTCAACAAAAGACACCACTACCCTACAGCGGCTGTCACGAATCAGACGGTAGCGGGACTTACCAGCTATATCATCCTAAAATAGAAACTTGTCTCTGTCTGCATCGACTCAATCACGCAGAGGCAGTCTCATAGGCTGATCTCTAGATTTAGTAATTGTAAGGGCCCAATCTCAGTAGGATTCAAGAATCTCACACACTGCACGAATCACTGGTGGGGGTTCTGGTGAGCGTCAGCTAATGTAACATCATCTCACTCATACAGAATCTTATATTGACGTCAAGACATAAACTCAGACGCCGCATCATTCAAACAGCCGCTAATTGACATGTGTTAATCTCAAACAAAATACTCGAACAACAACTCGTCACAGGTTCGCGCACTACAGACGAGAAGTCACAGGCTTCTCACTTCCTGGCACTCCAGAATCGTCCTTTTCACCCAGTATTTCACGAGCGAGAGCCCTTCCAGCAGCACGGCCCGAGAAGATGCATCCTCCCACGAAAGTGCCCTCGAGCGAGCTGTATCCGTGAACACCGCCGCCGCCAAAACCTGCGACTTCGCCAGCTGCGTATAGACCAGGGAATGGTGTACCATCTGCTCGCATGACGTTACTATCCAGATTTGTCTCAATGCCGCCCAAGGTCTTGCGGGTAAGGAGATTCATCTGCACAGCAATCAATGGTCCGTGAGCCTTATCGAGTAGACGATGCGGTGGAGCAACGCGGCTTCGACGGTCGGGCCAGTATGTTCTTGCGTTGTGAATGAGCATCGCCTGTGCATCCTTGGAATAAGGGTTGTCCATCTGGCTATCTCGAGCTTCGACAACTTCTCGGACGGCATCGTACTCCAGCAGGGGGCCATTGCGTTCCTTGGCAAGCACATTCATACCAACCACTAGATCTTCCAGGTTGTCGCGAACAACAAAGTCCTTGCCGTGCTTTTGAAAGTTTTGAACAGGAATAGTACCCTTCTTGCCAAAGACTCGAGTGAGAAGCTGCCATATGCTCTTGCCTGTCACGTCTGGATTCTGCTCAGAGCCAGAGAGGGCAAATTCCCGAGCAATAATGCTTTGGTCCAGGATAAACCAGGTATAGTCGTAGCCTGTGCTGCAGATATACTTAAGCGTTGCCAAGGTATCGGAACCAGGATAGAGGAACGGTGGCAGTCGCTTGCCAGTTGCATCGAGCCAGAGAGACGACGGTGCTGGAAGAACACGGATACCGTGGTCCGGCCAGATCGGATTCCAGTTCTGTAAACCTTCGGTATAATGCCACATGCGATCGCGGTTGATGACATGTGCACCGGCTGCTTCGGAAATGCCAATCATTCGTCCGTCGACGTGCGCAGGCACGCCTACCACAAAGTTTTCCGGCACTTTGGGACCTAGCCTGTCGATAGGCCAAGCAGCCTTGACAGCTTCGACGTTGCCTCCAATACCGCCTGAAGTAACAATGACCGCTGAACCGCGAATTTCAAACGTGTCCTTTTCGACGCGTGATGATTTGATGCCACGGGCTGCATCGTCGTCCTCCAAAATTCGGCCTCTGACTCCAACAGCTTGTCCCGCGTCATCGATAATCAACTCGTCAACCGCGTGCCTGAACTTGAATTCCACGATGCCCTTTTCCGCAGCTTTTTTGACGGGGTCAGCAAAGACTCTTACCACTTCTGGCCCCGTTCCCCAGCTGACGTGGAACCTGGGAACAGAGTTTCCATGACCGGTCGCAGTTCCATCTCCTCGCTCAGCCCATCCAACGTTGAACATAAACCCAAGACCCCGGGCATTGACGTAATTTTCCATCTCGTCGGCGGCAAAGTCGACAAAAGCCTTTGCCCACTGTCGCGGCCAGTAATCATCCTTCTCTCGATCAAAGCGCGCAGAGCCCATCCAGTCTCGGAGAGCCAGCTCACGCGAGTCTTTGATTCCCATTCTGCGCTGATAAGACGAATTGACCATGAATACGCCTCCAAGGGACCAAAAGGCTTGTCCGCCGATGTTGTTTTCATTTTCTTGATCCAGTAGCAGGACAGGGATGTTGCGCTCAGCAAGCTCAAAGGCTGCGACGAGGCCGGCGAGGCCAGCGCCGACGATGATGACGGGTTGTCGCTCTTGTTGATCTGGAGACGCCATTGCGGATGGTATGATGTTGGAGAAAGAAATTGAACAAGTCTAAACTCGTGGAGACGCGGGGTCGTCATAATAACCTGGTAAACTTACGTACCCCAGTTTATGCCAATGCCTCGGTCCGTGGGACATGGCTCGTGGCGCCAAGCCACATCTGCAAGGAATGTAAATACCTACAATTGTTGATGATACAAGTGATAAAAGTAATGTCCATGCTCTTAATAGTCTCATTTAGTTATCAACATAGAGACAAGATGCTGTAATTGTTTCTTTGTATATCGATTACACGTATTTCCTAGCTGAGGATATCCTAATTTCAAAAGCAACTCAACGCCAGGTCATCACACTAAAGCAAATCTAAACACCAAATATCTTATCCATGTATAACCCCCCGTTTACATACCGATATCCGGCGTCTTGACTTCATTTAACTTCGTTTTCTTCTCTTCCTCTGACAATCTGTCGTACTCGGCGACATTCTCATCCCACAGCTTCACACACTCGACGTTCCAGTTGCAATCCTCAACCTGTCCATATACCGGGTGGCTATAGCGAGGATGTTTGCTGGGCCAATTGGAAGCGTGGTAATGATGCTTGACTAGAGCACCGCGGGAATCGTGGTTACCCGAGTCCGAGTGGCCTTGACCGGCGCAGAAAGCCTCGACGTCCAGCACAAGAACACGGCCAACAATCTTGGACTCGTCCATGTTGTGGAACAAGTCCCAAGTAACTTTACCACCACGGTGGTTTTGGTTCATCTGCTCAAGCAACGCCGTGGTAAAAGCAGACGGTCCTGTACCACTGATGACCTGGTCAAAGTCGAGCTGGATATCTCCAAGGGCAACCTTTTGCTTCTTAGACTCAGCTTTGAGCCACACCATGATATTCTCGATGAGACGTATCATGACAGGCTGGTGAGGCTTTGAAATGATGGTCCACTGGCAAAAGGACTTGGACTTCTTGCCCAGAATTGGGTGGCTGCTGAACTCGGGCTGATCAATCTCGACTCCGACAATTATGTCAATATCTCGCTCATCATATCTCTCCGGGATGAAGCGATGAGCAGGCCTCAGAGCTTCCACGTCGATATCTGCGTAGACTCCTCCTTGGGCGTACATGACCATATATCTAAGAAGATCGGCCTTGATAATGTGCAAGTTGATGCTCTTGTAGAAGCTTACAATATCTGGACGGTTAATGGCGCTTCCCGCACCAAAGTGTTCCTCCACGAAAGAGTTCTCATTGGCATCTGTGAGGACTTCATATCGCATCCCGGGGTTCTTGTTAACCCATGTCCGTGAGGTGACCAGGTCGCGATCCTCAAAATTTAGAGGGTCCACTTTCCACGTTTGCCAGATCTTTTGTGGGAATGAGCTGAGACGTGATGGTGGTAGTATGAGTTCCTTTTCTTTTCGAAAAACGCCAAGGGGACTGGGTATAGAGTAGAAGATGTCGAAGTTGAGGATGATGAAGAGCATGATAACGCATGCTATGTATAATGGTATGCACCTTTGCATCTGTGCTGGCACCTTGTTTCTGAATTTTGCTGTAGAGGCTGCCAGTGTCGGCGAGCCCAAAGGGGTACCCATCTTGGTATCGTGATAGTAGGTATCGTTGTCGTCGTTGTTCTTGGTAACGGTCCACTCAACAACAGTAGGTGGAATACAAAGGTTAGATGGAAGGTTTCGTCGAGGGCCACTCGCCATGACCGAGAGTCCTTTACATGAAAAGAAGAAAATATCTGCAGGGGAAGCAGAGAAAGGATGCACAATACAGCTGAGCTGACTCTTGGCTTTGTCTAGGTTCCTAGGACTTAAGTGGAACTGAACTGAAATAGACGAGGTCTCATATGCATATTCAAGCTTCTCGGAAAGAATTGATCGGATACCAAGAAATTTGGAAGCTCCCAAGACGAGCTTGCCTTATCAATAACTACCGGGCTCTCACGGAAGAGGACCGAAGACCACATCGCCACGGAACACCATGTCACAGTGGAGAGAACATGGGGTAGAGGAAAGTGAGCCCATGTGATTGTTGGGCATCTTGGCAGGGAATGTTGTTAGCTTGAATTGACGACTTCCAAGAAGGGCAGCTCCTCCGTGCCTTGCGGATCGTGGAGGTGGGTGAGAGGGTCTGGGGTACGAGCTTGATGCCTCTCGGCCGGACATGGGGCCAACAGAGTGACCGGGTTGGTGATGCGGTCGGATGCGGCACATGAATGCACAGGTAAGATTGCATCTTGGACAAATGGGATGGATTAAAGTCGACGTCGAATGATCCTAACAAAAAGCCAAAGAAAGGCTGCACGTGTTTGTACGCTGTAATTGGTAGTTGTCAGATCAGAATAGACATCGTGGCTATACTTGTGCCTTGCAGAAGCATAATGTTTGATGGCCACCCACCTATTCTTCAGTAACTAACCACCACAAACCCCAACCCAGAGCGTTCTCGACCACAAGCAGGCCCGTTCTTGGCTTGTGATCCGGGGAAACGAGCCTCGGATATAACCCCTGTCGACGTCGACTCGATCCCCGCACTGATCTATGCCCTTATCAAACAAGCTTTTCCTCAACCCCAGAAACGCCCCCCAAACGCGGTGAATCCCCGAATTGCCCGACCAATGCCAGTTGAAGGAATGGGTTCTTCACTGCAGTTGGTTGAGCTAATTACTGATTGTGGCTGCCGAGTTTCCCGTGAGTGCCCGCCGCTAAAATATTGCTGATCCTGGGGTATTCCACAACCGATGGCGCTTTTACGGAAGGATTCTTCTCTCGTCGAGAATGCATGCAACGTTTACCCTTGTCTAATCACCGACGTTGAGCGTCATGAGAACGGTTATCCGTAATCTCCTCCGCATATGTGTCCATCGAGATTGCGCGAGTTGTGCTATCTTGGGAGTAATGGGGCGATGATCATCATCATGGTTGGTCTCCGCCTATTCACCAAAAGTCCCTGTGTCTTTGAGCCTTTTACTTTGCCTTGTTTAATTGACCAAGCTGCACAAACTAATTACCCCATCTTCCTGCCATCTTCGTCATCTTTCCACATGCTTGCCATCTCGTCCTCGGCTGTTGATTCTCAGTTGGTGCTTTTCTCCGAGTGGCATGCCGGCATTACAAACTCATGCAAAGTACATCAGAGGCACATCTTCAACAAGATCAATTCTCAATTGAGCCTTTGATTAACCCTTGAATTGAAGCCCCAAAGTCAGAGCTGATATTCTCTGTTTCATCGTCATCACTTCAGCTCACACAACATGTCGCCTCGAACCAGCGGCTTACTTGACAGCGATGACTGGGACGAGGTCAAGTCCGACTCCAGTTCGACTGGAGATTGGACTCTCAGCAAACCATACTGGAAACCAGCACCAGCTGGTGGAAGGATAAAACACATCATCAACAATGTCAGAGCAGCCATTCGAGCTAGGTCACGGCCTCCTCTGGAGAACCTACGTCCAACTGCCTACCTAGATGGTCTTCGAGGCTTTGCAGCCCTCTTAGTCTACATCCACCACCATGAGTTGTGGGCACATGGCATTCCAGAGCAAAACGCTCCATTCGAAAATGCATTTGGCTATGAGGGAAAATACCATTTCGCGACATTCCCCGTCATTCGCCACTTCTTCACTGGTGGTCATTACGCAGTTTCAACCTTCTTCATCATCTCTGGCTACGTCCTATCTCTCAAGCCCATGACTCTCATCCAAGCTGGAGAATATATCCAATTAGGCGATGTTCTTGCGTCTTCTCTCTTCCGACGCTGGATCCGCCTCTTCCTCCCTCTCATTCTTTTCATGATAATCTACATTACATTCTTGCACATGTTTGGCGTCTGGCTGCGCATAATGACACAACAAGGAAGTTGGATTGACGAGCTTTGGGCCTTCTACCTTGAGTTCAAAAACTTCAGTTTTATCTTCAAGGAGGGAGGCGAGCCATGGCTGACTTACCAGCGTCACCTATGGTCTATCCCTGTCGAGTTTAAGGGATCAATCGTTGTTTTCACTGCGCAAATGGCATTTTCGCGATGCTCGCGGAATGCTCGACTTTGGTGCGAGGCTGGTCTGATTTTCTACTTTATGTATATCTCAGACGGCTCGCTCTACGCCATGTTTGTCGCTGGCATGCTTCTTTGCGACTTGGACCTGCTTGCGAAGAAGGGAGACCTGCCACGTTTCCTTGCTCGTCTTGAGCCAGCAAAGGAATTCATCTACTACCATCTCCTACTCTTCAGCCTGTTCCTAGGTGGCGTCCCCTCAGAGAACCGCAATGTCGAGCAGCTCGCCAAGAACCGGGGCTGGTATTACCTATCGTGGTTCAAGCCTCAAGCAGTGTTTGACTACAAGTGGTTTTACCTTTTCTGGGCGGCCGTGTTTCTAGTTGCTGCCATTCCTCGCATCTTCTGGCTGAAGCGCTTCTTTGAGACGAGGTTTTGCCAGTGGCTTGGACACATCTCTTTTGCCCTCTATTTGGTTCATGGCCCAGTGCTATGGACTCTTGGTGAAAGACTCTATCTTGCTGCAGGATGGCAGAATGATGAGTTGATGAAGAATATCCCCCATTGGGCAGATAAGTTGCCTTTACCAATGGCTGGACCTTACGGTTTGGAAGTCTCTGTCCTTCTGCCGCAAATCGTCCTCTTACCATTAACATTGGGTCTAGCCGAGCTTGTGACTCGGTTTATCGACACGCCCAGTGTCAAATTTGCAGCCTGGTTCTATAAGAAGGCTTTGGGGGATCCAACTAGCAAGCAAGCAAGAGCGTAATAATAGATCTGTATGTAGAGTAAATCAAGCTTAATTTCTGGTAACATTGCGTAATTCTCCGTTAACCACTCCCGTCTGACATTCCCACGTTATCAAGGTTGTGCCACCCTCAGACTTCAAGATACCCGCGCTCTGCATGATCAATTGCTGGAACTCTCTCCTCATCGAGAACTGTGTCGCATGCTCGCTGGCTTGTGATCCTCGGCACACCGCATACTCTCGGACACAACGGCACTGCAGTTCAGGGTTAACTGCAGTTGAACTAAGCCAGTTGAGATATGTCGCTTCGTATTCCCTGGCCAGGATCCCCAGCCACCATCACCTTCTACGCCGCAGGGTACTACTCTACCCCAAATCACCATGTTAGCTCCCGCGGCTAAGATCTGCAGCCCTCCAAGATCAGTCAAATCTACCCCTGTTCAGGAACCTACGCCGTTAGCTAGCGCAGTCCAGGTTTGTCTTATTCCCCCGCAAAAGTGCCTGAGTGCATTCAAAGAAACCTCGGCATGCATATGACAATGGTGCTTGTTTGTGTCGACGTCGAATTGCAGCCACACTGAATGTCACGACCTGCCAAGGCATAGCTCACTTCTCCAAAAGTGTAAGGTTTGGCTGCCAATCTTACAGGGAAGTCTTTACGAGTTATCATTGGTCTTTTCGCCAAAAGGTAATTGACGTCGTGACATCTTTCCCCGCCACTATTGCTCACTGCTCATCTCCAGCCCGTGAGCAATCTTTCAGCTCCTCTTCGGGGCTACGGCGATCCCCCAGGTCCCCTACTCTCGGAGCATGGTGCGAATTGGGAATAGTTGAATGACGTACGGCGCATGCTGTCGCATTTTTACAAACAGACCTGCACGCAGCTTGAGATTACCTATCAGCGCAGCATTGTCAAGGTTTTTGCCAGGCCCCTCGTCAAACTCCATCATCTCCTATACTCGCTTCTGTGCGACCTTATGCTGCCAAGATGCTCGTTCGAGATTCCAGGAAGCTGGTCTTGTTCGTGACTCCAGTTCTTCTTTTTATCATCTTTGCTCTAAAGCTTTACCTCAACCCAGAAGCTTTCCCAACTAAAGTCCAAGAATGGGTTCCATCCCAGCTCAAGAAGTCTTCAGAGGACGAACAAGAACCCCTCGGTGACGATGTCTCGTCTTCAACAAATACACCAAACTCTCAAGAAACACCTGCTGTTCAACCCGATCCGCCAAAGACTAATCAATTGAGCAATGGCATTGTCCCTGAAGATGTGAGCGCTACACATCACGAGGTGTTCTCGGTGTCTACAAAAAACAAACAATTCTTTGAGGTCGACTTCGGCGACTATGCTGCCCTCAATCCTAATTTTATCCCTCATCCTACTCTGGACAACACATGGGTTGTTGTAGCCCAATGGCTACAAGACGGCGGTAATCACCTTTGGTTTGCCGAGCTTGTTTGCGATGCTACATTTCAAGACGATGTCCTCAAATGTCTTCATTCACCAACAACTCTACCGGTCACTGCGACCATAGGAGGCGACAAGTGCGAAGGCGATATGTCGTACTTCGAATGGAACATGGGTCCGCACGACGCGCGCGTCTTTTATGGTCCTGAAAAGCCTTACACAACCTATGGCTCAAACTCGATACACACTTGCTTCGGCCAGTTTGTGCAAGACTTGCGTACTCTCACAAGCTGGAAAGGCGATATGGGAAACCTGAGCGAGTTCAGAATCGGCACTGAGCTGCAACGGCCTTTATCTCTGCCTTGGAACGCGGTCGAGAAGAATTGGTTCCTATTCTGGGATATCAATGATAACATGTATACCCACTACGATATCACGCCGAATCGGAAGTTTGCTCAGATCAATCCCGATGGCTCAGCTGGAGACGATCTCGCGCCCTTCTCTGCAGTCAACGATGAGCAATGCTTGGCCAAGTACCTGCCAAAACTCGCAACCAACCTTGAATCGATCCACCAAGCCACTAATTCTCTCAAAATCACCATGTGTCGCCGAGATGAGCCCTCGTGCGTACCTGACGAGAGCAACACGTTCATCATGGTGATCTTCCAACATAAGTCATACTTCAATTACCATAGCGTCTACGAGCCATATGTCATGATGTTCAAGCAACAGGCGCCATTTGAAATCCATGCCATTTCGCGCAAGCCAATCTGGATTCACGGCCGAAAACAATATCCTGATAAGTCTACTTCAGATATGTTTTATGTTACATCAATGAGTTGGAAGAGTCAAGAGCGGAAATACCATGGGTTTATTGATGATGAACTATTCCTCGGATTTGGTATTGAGGATGAGAGGACGGCTGGGATCAACATACTAGCCGCAGACCTGTTGAAAGACATGGGCCTATGTTTCGAGGGTTAGATAGATATGTTTCACGTGCAGCTAGATCGATATCACAGAGTATTGTAAGCACTATTCGATAATGGTAATCATTTAAACCCTCAAACTGCCCTGGATATAGGCGTAACAACAACAGACACTTCTAAGCACACGTCTACCTTTGGACTATCTCAGACGTGGATAGGCTCCCAGAGAAGCTTGTCCTCCTGTGTGGCAGAACAAAACATTCTTGCCTTTGAATTTACCACTCTTAGCAGTGTGTAGTAGTCCTGTGAAAGCTTTGCCCGTGTAAACAGGATCAAGCAAGATACCCTCGGTCCTTGCTAATTCCTTCATCCCTTCTGCCGTACGCTCATCGAGCTGCCCATACCCCTCGCCGAGGTACGATTCATTGATTTCAAAATCGTCTGTGGTGATTTCATCTGGGGAGACACCAATCTTTGATGCCGCATTCTTGGCTATGCTTAGCAGCAACTCCACAACTTTCTGCTTGGATGGGTATAAGACAGAGAAACCAATCAGACGCTTCTTTGAACCTGGTAGACCCTGCTTTTGGGCAAGCTTCAGTCCTGCAAGTATACCTCCTAGTGTGGAGCAAGACCCTGCGGCTACAGCAATAACATCGAAAGTTATACCACGCCTCGCCTCATACTCAAGCAACTCGAAAGCCCAGCGAGCATATCCCAGACCGCCAAGAGGGTGAAGACTTGCTCCAGGAGGGATGGAATAAGGCTTCTGTCCACGTCCTTTGAGGGTGTCGATCACGGCATCTTCACTGGTACCCAAGGGGAAGGTCTCGGCACCAAGAATTGCATTTGCTTGAACATTGCCCAGGTACTTGTACTCAGCATCATTGGACGCCACATGGTCAGCAGGATAAAGCGCAACCTTGAGAATCAGTCAAGCTATATGCCAAGTGATTTTCTATACTCACATCAAGGCCGAGTTTAGCAGCAGCGGCAGAGGTTTGACACATATGGTTGGACTGAATTCCGCCTGTAGTGACAAGAGTATCTGCACCCTGTTCGAGAGCATCTGCCAGCACATATTCGAGCTTACGGACTTTGTTTCCGGCAAAGGCAAGACCAGAGTTGCGATCTTCGCGTGCTATCCATAGCTGTGCTCCGCCATCAAGAGCTGCTGTCAGTCGTGACAGTGGCTCAATGTCTGATGGACGATCGAACAGCAGGTGGACGCGAGGAATGTCGCTGAATGGTGATGGAAGATTAACCATGGTGTACCTATCGTTGAGCAAGATAATTATCGCTAGATGAAGCAATAGTTAAACAAAACAATCCTTGCGTGATTGTTATCTTGAGGTTCAAAGATTAATACTTGTTGATTTATAAGCACTTAGAGTCAGCGCTTGGTACAAACAAGGAAGCTGCATTTACAGATTCGGGAACCACGAATGACGTAGGGTAAGCAGTGTCTGTAGTGGCATGCAAACATATATGATCTTATCGTGGGTAGACGCGTGAATATAATTTCCAATAAGCCAAGATCTCTCATCACTGAGTTTCCATGTTTGGTAATGGGTTACTGGTCATTGATGGATGTCATTGGTTTTTGAGAGAGATATCTTGCGGGCGTTGCCTATTGAGACCACCCACTTATTCCAAAGGGTTAGTCAACCGATCCATGACTGCTCATCGGCATTGTATGTAGTACGAGCCGCGGAAAATAAGAATAAGCATAATAATTAACATGGTTGCATATCTGTTAGTCAAGCCTCCTTTGACCGCTGTCGTATACCAAGTTAGGAAAGGGCCTTCTAGATGGATCTCTTGATGGATCTCTGAATGGATCCCTTTTGCCCAGGAATGAATTTCTCACCAAATAGGAAATAATAGCCTGTAATTTCCTCCAATTGACCAATAAGATCATCAAACAGAACGCTAATGCCTTGGAGTCTTGGCTTTCTTTTCCGGTTAATAAGCGCAAGTAATTCCGTTGACCAATCTTGTCATTCTTGGAATTATTATGACTCTTTTCTATTTCCTTTTCGCGACTTCAATCCGGAATAACGACATCAACCCGGGATAAAAGCATGAATCCCGCACAGCGGAGCTCTCGGGCCCCGTGGCCGTCCCCAAAAGCCAAGACTTTTTATGAAGTTTCCACTCAGCGAGTGCATTCTTTTTACATCGGTTACCTAACCCGAGACCCGTATCTAAGAGGGGGCTCTGTGCAAACTTGCTTCTACTGGACCGCCAACGAGCACCCAAAAGAAGTAAACAGACAGACGGTATGAATTACTTGAGTTGGTCTAGTCAATGTAACTTTGCTGTTTCTTGGCTTCCCCATACGGTGCTCCGGCTATACCATGGCTCTGTAGATCAACCTCGATGGCTGTAGACTCCCATCATGATAAAAGCCAAGCAAAGGCCCGAACAATCCAGATGGAAATCATTAGTCTTTTTGCATCAACATCTTCGTGCTAGTGAAGAGTCTGTTCCGTAACACGCTGTCTTCGATTGTCCACCATGTCGCCCACCCAGGCTCCTCTGGACATGGAAAGCCATGTCTCTGGTCAATCCAACAAGCCTCTGTCGCGTCCAGCACACGCTTTGCCAGCTGATACTGTGGTTCAGGAGCTCAATACTAACCCACCCACCGGCTTGACTGCTGCCGAAGCATCTCAGCGACTTACTGAGTATGGTACCAACGATCTAGGCGAGGAAGAGGGTGTTAAACCCTTCAAGATCTTCATCGCCCAGATCTGTAACTGCATGACCTTGGTGAGTCTCTCTAAAAAAAGTTCTCTTGGGCCATCTACTAACACTTATAGGTCCTGATTCTTGCACTTGCTGCCAGTTTCGGTATCCAAGCCTGGATCGAGGGTGGTGCGCTCGCCCTCATCATCCTTCTCAACATTGTCATCGGTTTCTTCCAGGACCTCCAAGCCGCCCGTACCGTCCACTCGCTCAAGTCTCTCAGCCAACCGACAGCCAACGTCTTCCGAGATGGCCAGACCATCACGATCCAGACGAGTGACATTGTACCCGGCGACATCATCGACCTCAAGATGGGTGACTCTGTACCAGCTGACATTCGCCTGTTGGAGGTTTCAAACTTTGAGAGTAACGAGGCCTTGCTCACTGGAGAGTCTCTTCCTGTCCGTAAGAACCCTAAGATGGAGTTTGAAGATGACACCGGCCCTGGTGACCGTCTCAACGTCTGCTATAGCTCTACAATCGTTACCAAGGGTCGCGGCAAGGGCGTCGTCTTCGCCACTGGTGCTTACACCGAGATCGGTGCTATCGCGGCAGCCCTGAAGGACACTGGACGAAAGAAGCGAGAGGTCAAGCGAGACGAGAGCGGCAGGGCATCATTTGGAGCGCATCTTACCAAGTGGCTCTTGACCATTGGCGACACTATTGGAGAGTTCCTGGGCGTCAACGTGGGTACTCCGCTGCAGCGAAAGCTCTCGCAGCTGTTTCTCTACGTCTTTGGCTTCGCTGTTGTTTGTGCCATTATCGTCTTGGCCGCCAACAATTTTGACCCGCGTAAAGATGTCATTATCTATGCTGTCGCTACAGCGGTGGGAACCCTCCCTGTTTCCTTGATCTTGGTCTTGACTATCACCATGGCTGCTGGAACCAAGCAGATGGTGAGCCGCAAGGTTGTTGTGAGAAACATGCAAAGCTTGGAAGCTCTTGGTGGAGTTACGAGTAAGCATTTCCGCTATTGTCCAGTTACTGATAGATTGGCCAACTAACAAATGAACCAGACATCTGCTCCGACAAGACAGGCACTCTGACCCAAGGAAAGATGGTAGTCAGAATGGCTTGGCTTCCCGGACACGGTACATACTCGGTTGCATCTACAAATGAGCCCTACAATCCCTTGGTTGGTGACATTGACTACGCGCCCTTCTCGCCAAAAGAGTTACCTTCACCCGGTGAAGAACCAAAGTCACACTCTATCAACCCCCACGAGGAGCCCAGCAGCAACGAAGGACTCCAGCACTACCTGGACATCGCATCTCTCGCCAACTTGGCCATTGTCGAGAAGGGAAGCCGAGATGGCGGCCCTGAGGAGTGGCTTGTCCAAGGTGACCCGACCGAGATTGCTATCCAAGTCTTTGTGACTCGCTTCAACTGGAACCGTATGTCTCTATCATCTGGCACAAGCCCTCGATGGACCCAGCTCGCCGAATTCCCCTTTGATTCCGAGGTCAAGAAGATGTCCGTCATCTTCCGTGACAACACCACCCAGGACACGCACATCTTGACAAAAGGGGCGGTCGAGCGCGTTCTCAGCAGCTGTGTCTCAATGGAAGTCGCTGGAGGTATTAAGCCCCTCGACACCAAAGCACAGGAATCGATCCTAGAGAACATGGAAGCTTTCGCCCGTCTCGGTCTTCGTGTTCTCGCTCTTGCTAGCCGCTCTCCTGTTAATGGCTTACCCGAGGATCTTTCATCAGCCATGAACCGCTCCGACTTCGAAAAGGACCTTATCTTCCGTGGCCTCATCGGTATCTACGATCCTCCCCGTCCCGAGACTCGCGATAGTGTGCAGAAATGCCAGAAGGCCGGCATCAGCGTGCACATGCTCACTGGTGACCACCCCGAAACTGCCCGAGCTATTGCTGCCAATGTTTCTATCATCCCCTCTGCCGAAAGAATGAAGATGGTTCGTGGTGATGTTGCCGATACCATGGTTATGGCTGCGCACGACTTTGACCATCTCTCCGACGCCGATCTTGACGCCTTGCCCGAATTGCCACTGGTTGTTGCCCGTTGCTCCCCTACAACAAAGGTCCGCATGATTGAGGCTTTGCACCGTCGTGGTCGCTACGTTGCCATGACTGGTGACGGAGTCAATGATAGTCCTAGTTTGAAGCATGCCGACGTTGGTATTGCGATGGGTCTCAACGGATCAGATGTTGCCAAGGAATCTTCTGACATCATTCTCACCGACGATAACTTTGCATCTATCCTTAACGCCATCGAAGAAGGCCGCCGGATTTTCGACAACATTCAGAAGTTTATCCTTCACGTGCTCGCTGCCAACGTCGCCTTTGTTATTTGCCTTCTGGTCGGCCTGGCCTTCAAGGATGAAAGCGGCGTTTCCATCTTTGTCATGACCCCGGTAGAGATTATTTGGATGTTGCTCGTGGCTGGAGCTTTTACTGAAACCGGCCTTGGATTTGAGCAAGCTAGTCCCGACATTCTCCGTCGACCTCCTCAAAGTGTAAGTTAACCCAACCTTCGCAACGTCCTAGTTGATCTCGAATGATCACTAACATATCTCAACAGCTCAAGTACGGAGTTTTCACTCCAGAATTCCTCGTGGATCTAGGAGTCTACGGTATCCTGATGTTGATTAGTATTCTTGGTTCTTCTGTCGTCGTCCTCTACGGCTTCAACAAGCAAGGTCTGGGTCACGACTGCAACAGCTCGTATTCCGACTCGTGTGAGACAGTCTTCTCCGCTAGATCAACTGCCTTCACGACAATGACATGGGACTTTTTGCTTTTCGCCTGGCAGCTCGTTGACTTCCGCCGATCTTTCTTCGCCGAGATTTTCGAGAAGGGAGGTAGCTTCAAGGCCTGGACTAAGCGCCTGTGGAAGAATCCCTTCCTTTTCTGGTCTGTCACCATCAGCACTGTTCTCTTGCCCCCAACACTCTACATCCCCGTCATTAACCGAATCGTCTTCATGCACAGCCCCATTGACTGGGAGTGGGGTGTCATCTTCATTGCAGTTGGCGTTTTCTTTGCCGGAGCGGAGAGTTACAAGTGGGCTAAGCGTGTTTACTACCGCCGCGAAGTGTCTAAGGAGTTTCGTGGAGACGTAGCTGATGTTGAACTCTACATTTTTGGTAGATATATGGACGCTTCTGAGACTGGTAGCGACTCCAACTATGATGTTGGTCGAAAGCGCTGATCGGATCAGTCAAGTTAAAAGCATTTGTTAGTCAATAGAGATTATTTATCTATCAATAATCCTCCTCCTCGGAAACTTGTGTCCTCGAGCATATTCGTGAGAGCGCTCATCTCGTCTTCAAGCTCTGCAAGCGAACAGTCTGGCTTAGCAGTCTCAAAATCTACTAAAACCACATCGTGCCCATCCCGTACAAGAAAGTTGAACTTGTTGATGTCACCCAGCTTGATACCCAGCTTATGCAATCGGTTCAGAGCCTCCTTGCAGCCGTCGATATCTTCTGGTCCCGCGGCCCTCGCGTCTTCTATCCACTCAACGACAAACCCTAAAACGCGCCCGTCTTTGCCCTCGGTGACGTGGCCGAGGAATTTGGGACCAATTCCACTGTTGCTTATCCATTGATATGCGGCCGTCTCATTATCGATATACGATATTTCCCAAGGCCACACCGCGATTTTGATGATCACGGGTTTGCCGTCGTTGACTCTAGGATGTGTTGAGATGTGGACTCGTTGCCTGAAGCGTTCTTGCCGCGTGAACTCCAATTCATTGAATTTCATACGGTGCCAACAATTAGTTATTTCTGGAAATAGCACCGTCTCAGTTTTTGTGAATCTAGCCTTCCCAGTCTCGTGATCTCTTGCTACGTGGCCATTGTTCCAGTCTCCTGGTGGAAATGGTGGAAGAAGTTCGACAAGTAGAATAGGCTCAAAGGTGCGATCGTCTTCGGCCCCGAGGAATGTGCCTGGCGCTGTGGTGATGTATTTTACATGTTGTTCATCGACGAGAAAGCGATAATCGCTGTCGCTGGTGTCGTTTCTGTCCACAAGACATGCAAGAAGCCTGACGTTGGAGTTTCTTTGTTGAGGCGCAGCCATTGGGAAGCGATCCGACGGGTGATATCAAGGCTGTTGGTCCGCTGATAAGCGTATATAGGTATGTTAAAGCCGTAACACAGGTGTTCTGAGATGTTGTACAGCATTTGCACCACGTCTGTCGAGTCAAAAACAATCATCAGTGTTGAAACTCTATTTTATATCTGTCCTTAAACTTTTTAACTGTTGCTATGTTACCTCGCAGTTGGTATTCAATCTTTTTCATAGGTGGTGTACATGTCATGAATGGCAGGTGTCAATCATTGAGGGTCTGAGCTCAATACGATATACACGTAGCAGTCTAGCTATTCGTGGTATAATCCATGTTCGAGACTCTGCGCCCTCGTTGGTTCTGGAATTCCTCCGCCTAAGCCGAGATTCTGGCCTTGGCATCCAGGCACCAACCTGAAACCTCCATTCCTCGACATTCCCGCAGCCTGGTCTCACTGTTCGAAAATCAACCAAACATCTTACAAACCAAGAACCAGGATTTGAAGATCAACGAATCATAACCATTTTCCACCAACGAAACTGACCCTGCTGAAGACGCGGCCTTGCTTTTTATCGCTTTTTCTCACTTTGATACTCCAGAGCCGCGGGTTCCTGGTTATCTTAATAAGCAAGGAGTGGGCTTGAATTGAAGCCTCATCTCGGATATCCGATGTCAACGTCGCCCCCCGCCAGCGACACTATCACTTCGAAAAATGTCCAGATAGCCAAGAAGGCATGTCATAGTTGTCGCCGCGCTCGACTACGATGCGACAGGTCCATCCCGCACTGCACCAAATGCACTTCCAGGGGGATCGAGTGCCTAGGCTATGGCCGCCTATTTCTCTGGACCGGTTCAGTTGCCACTCGCGGAAAGCTGGCTGGACAAAGCTCGAGTGCCTCTGTATGCCGTCTACCCAAACAGGGTGAGATGGAACTGTCTCTCGATGAACCCTCCGATATGCAAACGGGCTCCTTCGATACACAGGGCTTCGAGCCTGGAGAATGGGGTTTAATAGCGCCTCATGAAAATCAACTTTTCATTCCCGACAAATCTTCTCCGTGGCAACCCCCTTCCCCAACTTCACCAAAATCACCATGGGCTCTGGTCGATCCTTTGTATCAGGACATGACATATACGCAAAGATGGTATCTGGATTATTGTATGATTTCACTCGAGACCCCGGTCTTGCATGATGCTAACCCATAACCCAGTTTCGTCTCGGGTCTCTTTGGATCTTGTTGCTCTCGATCAATCCGACAGCAACAGTAATCCATATTTAAGCCTTCTGCAGCTCACGGGTCAACATGCATTCTTACAACAGATCATTATTGCGGTATCTGCAGCTCACATGTGCAACATGTCACGACCATGGCTGGGACCTGATTCGTATGAAAGAAAAGAAGCACCAAAAAAGTTGTTGATGGACGCCCTCGTTGCTAAGCAAAAGGGACTCCAGATGATGCCTGAAGCGCTACGGAATATTGATACTATCGGAGCTGATGTTATTCTCGCCACTGTGCTGTTCCTAATCAACTCGGAACTGATCGAGTCTGGTTGGCAAAGTTGGCGGCCACATCTCGAAGGTGCCAAGAAGCTTTTGAATATGATGGAGCCATACGCAAGTTTTGACAAAAGATTGCGGGACTATATCGTTGCAGACTGTTATGTGTAAGTGACGATACTTTTTCTTGGTGATATGAGTGATTAACTGGATGCGTGACAGATATTGTACATTGAGTTTATCTTTCAATCCTTCAACACCAGGCACTCAAGCGACATCTTTTGCGCCAAGCCAAGTCAAGTCCACGTTATCCAGAACCAACAACTCCTTCTTCTGCTGCCCCCCAGAAGTTCTCGACATTCTTCGTGAGACAGCACAGCTTCAATATTCTGAGAAGGAAGGAAGCGTCACCAGCAATGAAGCTTTGGTTGAGTTTACCAACTTGTTGGACCGCGCACAGAGCCTGGATGTTCTCAAGTGGGCACGAGACGGAATGCCTAATTCCAGCAAAGCTGCTCTCTGGAGTCGTTGCCGGACCGGTTCCGCGCACAGACTGGCAACCTGCCTCTACATTATCCAGTCATCTCCCGCACTGAGAACCAGGATGCCGGACCAAGTTTGCAAAAGTCTTACCCAGGATCTTTACGAGACGCTTTTACCCTTACCGGATGATGACCCAAACTTCAAAGCCACGGGCTGGCCCACCTTTATTTATGGAACAACGGCAACGACTCCGGAGAGCCGGGCGTGGGTTATGGATCGATTGAAGATGGTAGCGGCAATTTGTCCGTGGGGATTCCTCTATTCTGCTATTGATACGCTGCAGATTCTATGGAAGAACGACAAAGAAGGTGAAGGGTGTATGAACTGGGTACAGAAACTTAAGGACTTGAATGTGGACTTTTTGATGGTTTGAATCTAGAAACACGGCTGAGATGGATCATGGGAAAAACAGGACATTTATTGATACCACAGCGACGACGTATTTGCAACTACGTAACAAGAGCGATAGAAATTTTGATTTGATATTACAAACGAAAATAAGCTCAGACCCCAGAAATAAAATTTTCGCAACAGGAGATATTTAGGATCAGGTTGCATTTGTTTGATCAGCCGTTGGGCTGCGGCTACCCTTACCCTGGTCCGCAACCCGGCTTCTAGAAGGCTTGGGCCATGCGCATGCGACCTTTTGCTTTGTTCCCTGCCAAGTAAAGGGATTGCATGTGGTTGCATCACGATCGCGATCCTTAATAAAGCTTGACCAAAGTTACGGTATAGACAAAAGCACGCAGAATGGGTTTTATGAATCACTAGGTAAAGTCTATACACGGCATAGGCGTCGCGCAGTCTACCGTTGAGGCACATCCGCGACGGTGACTAAGCAATCAAGCCCATTTGTCAATGGCTGCGGAACGGAACATTCCTCGCAAAACGGACACAGCGACAACCAGTCGAGAACCCTCCTCTTGCGTAAGTGGTTGTCACATTTCAACATCTCAGCTATCACACCTACAAGAGTGATCGCCGAAACACTTCGCGGAGAAGCCGTCACCGATTACCACAAGCATGGGATCGTCCATCCAATGCTTTACCCGCACGCGAGCAATATCCTTATCTCCATCGCGGAAGTGGTGTGCCGCCTCCCACACCAAAGACTGTCCACCATGACATCAACCGCTCAAACCGTACCACAAATTGTAAGACGCTTCTGCCCTTTGGGGAATCGCTCCGGTCTCCCCATTGCGGCCCGACAGGGGACGAGCCCGGTGGTGGGGGGTTTTGGCAGCAAAAAAGATATGGATCCGGAAGAGGATCGTGGGCATATAAAGAAAAAATTTCCCTCCCCTCCTCTGCGATAGCCTCTACTACAGTATCGTTCACCACTACCGCAAACCAGACAATGTCCTGCTGACTCTCGATCGATATCCTACATACCCATACCTATCCTCCTTAACGCGTGTGAATGCGGCTCCAAGGAGCCGTTTGCCCTAAGACCATAACAAAACTCGACCAACTACCACAACCGCTGCAAATCTACCCGGATGGCAGTTCCGTCTGCTCGCGATCTTGATGAAGTCCTCCCGGGCACACGACGTCTCTTTACAGACGAATGGGCAAGCGTCGTCTCGACCGATACGAACGTCGAAAAACATGGCGATGTCATTCTCGTTCCCTCTCCGACCAAGTCGCCCAACGATCCCTTGAACTGGAGCCTCACGCGCAAGATCTGGCACTCGTTTCTCGTCTGCTACATCGTCGCCTTGACGGCTGCCACGTCCAATGTCGCTGGCGCTGCGAGCGTGGGTGTCAACGAGAAATATGGCATTAGCTACGATGTCTTCAACACGGGCGCAGGCGTGCTCTTTGTCGCGATCGGATACTGGACGCTACTTAGTTCGCCTGCGACCCATCTTTACGGACGACGTATTCTATACTTGGTAGGAACGGTATGGGGTCTTATTGGAAATATTTGGTTTGGCCACTTGCGCAACACGGGAGACACCATCTGGTCGCAGCTCTTTGTCGGCGCTTCCGAGTCTGTCGCAGAGGCTGTTGTGCAGCTTTCCCTGTTGGACATTTGGTTTGAGCACCAGAACGGTACCTCGCTGGGTATGTATACCCTTGCGACCACGGTCGGCACCTATGTTGGACCTCTGATCGGAGGCCATCTCGCAGAGAATGTCGGTTGGCGCTGGATTGGCCACATGGGCGCGATCGCTTCAGGCTTCACGTTGATCCTCTTCTACTTTGGCCTTGAAGAGACTGCTTTTGAGCGCAACCGCTACATCGACCTCCATGACGCGGAGGAGCGCGACGCTAATCGTGGCAACGTCGAAGGCATTCCCGCCACTCCAGTCAACCACACCGATGATGTTGCCACCAAGGACGCGGCGGAAAAGGCTGCCATTCCGCCCACGGACGAGGAGGCTGGAGTCGAAGACGCGACTTCTGGTCGACGCGCTGAGATTGAGCGCAACAGACTCACAGATGCGTTTGCGCGCAAGAAGTCGTACTGGCAGCGCATTGCCCTCATCACGCCAGCCTCTAACCTGCGCGGACTAGGTTTGACGCAGTATGTGCATCGCCTGTGGCATACTATGCGCATCTTCTCTTTTCCCGCCGTCTGGTTTGCCGGTCTGCAATGGGGTCTGCAGAACATTGCCTTGTCCTTCTACCTCACTGTCGAGGAGGATTACTGGGTCAATGAGCCGTACAACTACGGTGACTCTGCCGTCGCAAACATGAACATTCCTTGCTTGATTGGAAGTGTTATTGGCTGTTTCTACGGTGGATACTGCAGCGACAAGTTCATCCTCTGGATGGCAAAGCGCAACAACGGTATCATGGAAGCCGAGTATCGTCTCCATCTTATGGCCCTCTGTGTCGTCATCTTTCCTTTGGGCATGTTGCTGTTCGGCATCGGATCCGCCCATGGATGGGACTGGCCTGTACCTTATGTCGGCCTGGGCTTTATCGGCTTCGGTTACGGCTGCGCCGGTGATCTGAGCATCACGTATCTGGCCGACAGCTACCCCGACATGGTTCTGGAGGGTATGGTTGGTGTCGCTGTCATCAACAACAGCATCGCCACCATCTTCACCTTTGTGTGCAGCTACTGGCTTGACACAGGTTTGCAGAACTGCTTTATTGAGCTTGGTGTTCTGAGCTTTGTCATTCTCGCGAGCTCTTTGCCCATGGCTGTCTGGGGCAAGGCATCTCGTCGCTGGACACTTGAGCGATACGCTAACTTTTTGCGTATTCGCGATGGTATGGACAATTGAGTTGGGAGGATAGGTATCATCAGTGTACCTTTGGTAGACCGAGTGGTCTAGCGGATAGGCACCACCACTTGAATGGGGATCAGGTCGATTGATTCGATTTGACCCTCATGGTAACCAAGTCAGTCTCGGATGTTTCGTTCTGGCGAAACATCACTGTTTATACTTCTTAAAATTGATCGCACATAGTTAATGAATATTATTCTTTCCATATTGTCCTTGGCATACATGATATCAGCGACATGCTAGTCTTGAGTCACTCGAGCTGCTCCCTACCGAAACACTATCTCATGACTCCTCATTACTGCGCCTAAGGAATAATTCCGTCCGATGTTCCGATCAAGCACATGGCTCCTCAGTGAAGCTTTACGGGCTTAGCTGAATTGAAGCGGTGTGCCTGCCAAGTGACCCCTGAAGACGGATCCCTATTGTAGCCTTCTAAATAACGCTCTTATCCCATTCAGCCATTTAGCTCCTCCCGTTAGGACCCTGAACCCACTTGAAGTCCAAATCCGGACGAGACGTGGAACAAGAGTTTGGATAGTCCACCCTTGATTTCCACTTCTTGGATGCAGCCTGTCACACAACTGTCATGCGGTCCAACAAACAATACTAGATCCTTCAATCGGACATTTTGTTTCCTCTTTAACCCCACAAGTCTTTGTGGCTTCAGAAGTCCTAGTGCAGTCTAGAATCTATCGTCAAGGGGTATCAGCTGTTGACGGTTGGATCTGTGGCGTTTAGATCTTACTAAACCGTTCCCAACGCTGCGCTAGTTTGGAAACTCGTGGGAACCCCGATGGATTTATGGCGATAACCTCGTGATGCTAGGCTTTTCCCTCGAAACCGTTGGATCTCGTCTATGGGTCCAGATATCTTTTTTCAGGGGGAGTTGCTCACTTGAGTGGAGTGTTCGTGAAGTCCCACACAAGCTGTGATTCGAAATTGAAGTATAAAGAGTCCTTGGACTTCTCTGCATGGTACTCGAAATCAACAGAATCATCACTCTCAACTCACAAGAACATTCTTCAGCCTTTTCAGCTTCTTCTTCTTCTTCTTCGCCAAGTCAAACCTACCAAACCATCACCATGAAGTTCACTCTCATCGCTGCTCTTATCGCTCCCGTCTTGGCGGTTAACATCCCTCGAGAGCTCCAAGAACGCAATGGATGCGGTGACAACTGTGCTCGCGCCGTCGTCCCCGGTTTCCGTGGCCCTGACGTTGTGGCCTCTTATAAGGCTGAGTGCAACGCCTACCTCCAGATCACCACTACTCCTACAGCCAGGTCAGTATCCAATACACAGACATTACATGGATCAAACTAACAAACATCCAGCACTGTCTACGTCACCAAGTCTATCCCTACTTATGCTAGTGCTTGTTCTGGCGAGACTCGCTACCTCACTGCTTGTTCTTGTGCTGGAGCCTCTGCTGTTACTGTTGCAGCACCTACTCCTACCGTCACCAAGGTCATCTACGTCTAAATATACCCGCTTGGGCACAAGAAGAGTTTCAGTTGTTATATAAAGGAACCTGGGAGTTTGTAAATCAGTTCACTGTTGGAAAAGTGTGGTTTGGGGGGCAGAGGATGTGTCATTCTCCGAGGTTTTATCAGTTACAGTTTAGTTTGTATGTTTTATCGATTTGATCACACATCTAGCATACGTTACATGTTCCTCTTCTGCTTAATAGGCATAGAAAAGTGCCTGCCACATAGATTGGCCTTGGCATCAACACGTATTCGAATGCTTCAAAAGAATGTGACGTACTTTTCATAATGGAGTGAATACTATCTGCATTATGATAATCAGGCTATATTCCACTCAATGCACAAATTTCAAAAGTCTTTATTCACTTGCGGCTGGCAATATAAAACAACCGCGGTCCTGCTTGTTGAAATTCTATTTACTTGTAGGTGTTTTGTAATTGTTAGGTATTCGATATGTTGCGTTGGTCCACTACCCCATTTGCCATAATAGTTTCTGTTTTATTAACCTTTAGTTGACCCTATTGAAACTATTGCAATCTAGTACTCAGAACCTAACCTTCATACCCTGAACACAACGCAAACTTCTATAGCATACAACTTTTAAGGCACTGCAATGGCCAGCTGAGTCAGTCAGGTTGGTGGGGAACGCAACGAGTTCCAAAGTTTAACAATTTTGAGACCAAAGGAATGCATGCCCTTTGATATGCTACGAAAGATGTCTTTAAAATTTGAGCTCACAACGGAAAAAGCCCTGGCTTGGCTTGTTGAAGTAGGCCTGATCTCCAAGACTCCGATCGTCCGACCGGCAACTGACCTGTTCTTGGAATGATATAATAATATCTGCAGGGCACGCCTTAATGCAGATGTGTGGCTTGACAAGTTCTACACAGGAGACGCCACGAGCTGATACAACACCGTGTGTTATTCCGTTTGCTAACAAAGTCAGACCATGTGAGCCCTTGTATTTACCATCGTTGCGCTGTTCGATATCTTCTCGTCAAGGGAGATGACCCCGAGAAAGACGAAATTCAGCTCCTACACTCGTGACGATACTTATACGGAAGGATGAGGACGAAAAGCTAAAATCCTACAAGATGGAGGTTTTTATGGACCTATCGCCTGTATATACACGCATTGCTGAGAAGGATCTCTGACGTGAACCCTTACCTAGCTAAACTAGCAACATGCCTATGTTCGCTCGAAAGTTTTGTGTTTACGACACTATTTACAAGTTACTCTCTTGTTTGCAACAGTCTTCCAACTTCCGTCAACACTGCGGCGCTGATAGACTAGTTCTTTGACGGCGCTCTTGCCAAAAGACAAGACAAATGAGCCTTGACGCGAGTCAGGTCGTGTAGATGTCGCCACTTTATTTCCAGGTAGAGCAACGACTCTATTAGATTCTTCCAGCAGATCAAAGGCAGCTCCTGGTTTCGAAGTGACACGAACAAGGAACTGTCGTCCACCCTTCTTCTTAGAGCACTTTGCCTCTACCTTGAGGGGGTAGGTGTTCTTTGGGAAAGGTTGATCGAGAGGTGTTAGATCCATACTAAGAGCATCGTTGGAACCGAAATACACAGCTGACTCGTCGAGGGTCATGCGGGTAGTGTAGATGGAACGGTCGTGCGTCGTGCTGTTACGAGCATGGTGCACGTAAAAGAGCTCAGATCCTGGAGGAGTTCGAAGAGTAACCTCTTGTGTGCCGACCCTCTTGTTGTTCTTGGCGGGTGACGCAACGATGCTGCCGTGACCAGTCGAGTAGATTGGAATTTTGGCATCAGGCTCTTGAGACAAGATGGGATTGTTTGATGATTTACGGAACGGGCCAAAGGGGGACTTCGCTGTGGCAAAGCCAACACCGTAGTTGGACGCTTCGTAGTTGTTGGCGCTATAGGTGAGTAGATAGACTGGCTTCCCATTCTTTCCAGACCGCGAGATCGTAGTGCTGCCTTCGGCCCAGCGACGATCTTTTTTCGTGCCGTTGTTCTTTTCGTAGTCATCGACGTGAAAGTTCTCCCATTCCTGGGGGTCAGCGCCGTAAGAAATGACAGTTTTCCAACCATCTTTGCGCGGAGGCTGGCCAATCTCGCCGGTGCCGTTGTAGGAAGTAATGTTTTGAGGAAGCTTCGGCGCATCCTTGGCATGGACGTTCTTTTGAGAGGCAATAATCTCTGGCATGGTCGATGCCTTTGGATCATCCCACCAGTCTCGCTCCATCTCAACCACGATGATGTTGGACTCTTCAATGTACTTGCCCAACTTCTTGTCCCAGTTCCAGTTTCGGTAGGCGTTGCGAGAGAGATAAAGATAAATACGACCATCCTTGTCGAAAAAGATGTTTACGTCAATGGTGGGAATATATGTGCCCTTTGGTGCCGTTTTCCCCTTGGCGAGAGTCTGTGGCGGCAGCAATTGTTTCTCATCCATGATGAGGTTGACATCATAATAGTCAGGATCGAACGGATGATAGTCAATGGGTTTAGACTCAATCTCCTTGAACGGTCCCGTCGGCGAACGCGACACCGCTACTCCAATCTTGGATGGCTCTTCAAACTTAGAGTATCGGAAATAGTCCTTGGTCAAGTCTTCGCGCAGACGTCCAGCAAAGAAGAAAAAGTACCACCCAGTCTTTTCGTTATAGTACGTCTCTGGAGCCCACTGCCAGTCGCGAGCCCAACAGGCCTGCCCGCCCTTGATACGATTCGTCTTATCATCGTAGCAAGCCTTCAGCACACCGCCTGGATGCTTGTGCCATGTCGAAAGGTCAGGGCTGCTGTAGATGGCAAAGAGGCTCCCTGGGTCAGCTCCTTCAGTAGAGTACGCATAGTACTGGCCACTTTTGGAGTCGTAAATGACATGGGGATCTGCGCCTGAGTGGCTTGCGGAGTTATAGAACTGAGGAACTTGATGCTTTGAACCGTATTGGCTTGAGGAAGCCAATGAGGTGGCGCATAGGCACGCGACGCCTGCAAAGAGACTGAGAAGCTGCATCTTGAACGGCGTTATCAGAGCATCCCAACAAAGGAGATGCGGAGAGGAGTGGAGCCATTCTCGTCGATGACGGACTTATATAGACCGACTATCCTGCTCGTTTACGACATTCTTATTTCTTACTTCCCCTCTTTAGTCTACATCACGCGAACCCTGGTATCGGTCCGAGCAAGCGAGAGGAGTGCGATCCTTGATCTGCTTCGGGGTAAAGAGACGCGAGTCTTGTCGCCAAAGATGAATGGAGGCCGTCATCAATCTCCCAAACTATAAACTTGACATTAGTCCAAACCGTTGAAGAGCCTCGCGAAAAACGAAACGGCATCGCCCAACGATCTCAAAGCCACCTCTTAAACTCCAGAAACCCGGGTTGATTCAGTGATTGTCCCACATTCCAGTGAGGTCGCAATCATGACGTTTGATTCTCCACACAGGCTCAAATAGCCTAAATCTGGGGCCCCGCGCAACCATGGTGGCTTGCTTACAGTGCAATACCGGTTTTGAGCTCGCGCATGAGTCGAACGCTTGGAGATGAATAGGGTAGTTGGTGGACTAATTGAGGCTTTGGTTTTTTTCATAGTTTCTAGATCAAATTGCCTAATAAGCTCTGAGTAGTTGGTGGAAGTGCTCGGAGTTATTGTCGCCGTTAACCTCGTGGCTGTACTCAACCTTAATTGAGTGAACTTTGACTATCACATTCCGATAACCAAAATCCTATTGTGAGTTTCGAAGTTCTTTTGTCGGGCTGATGGCTGGGTAACCAGTTGAGTTCTGCCAAGGCTAGGCTCCCAAGAATCGAAACGAACTGAAGAGAACCTCAACCGCGATCTTCGGAATCAGTCAACGGTGACTTAGACTTTGGTATCGTTTACGGATGAACGGTTTCGTCCCTGTACTATACTAGTCGCTTGCATTTAAAACTTCCGGATCAAGGCATTTTAACACAAGACCAGTGGGTCACAGGCTGTTGGTAGGGAAATGTCTTGGATGTTTCGGCCGAGAAAAGTGGCTACATGGTTCGTGGTAATAGAAAACCTGGCAGTTGAAGAAGCAAAATCCTATTCTTAGGACATTGGAAATTCTTAATCTTCCGATGATAAGTTTTCCTCCTCGTGATCTCTGGAATGAAAAATTGAATAGTTTAAGAGCTCTAAGTACAAAATCTTGGTCAAGGTTCAAGTATAGTGTGGCTGTGGGAGCTTGGGCCGCGTACTCCATCGCCCGTTCAACGAGGCAATATACGGTAGGTAGCTGCAGTTACATAACGGCCCGCATTCCAGCAACAAGAGGTTCTCATCGTATCGAGGAAACTCATATTGAAGAAATGCTTGCATGGGGGTCATCGGGTGGCTTCGGCTGAAACCAAACGGCTGCAGGCACTGGGATCAACGAAAACGAACGGCGAATAAAACAATGCCAGGACCTTGCATCCTGACAAACCGGGAAATTCAAAGGCTGTCTCAAGCAAATTGATTAATTGGTATGGATCGGCAAAAGTATCACAGCTGCTTTGTCGTTGAATAGGCCGCATTTGGTAACGTGTCGGTTGGCGGAGCCCAGCCTTCCGCAAACTCACAAAATCCAAGACAATTATGATTCGTCACAAAACGCTTTCGGATCGTAGCTGACGTGTTTCGGTTCTTCTCTAATTGATGATTGGTCGTTCATCATCCACACGGCCGGTTCTGACTTTTGTATCAGCCCCGAAACCAACAACTCTATGATGCTTCCTAGTAGCATGCGGTTGATCGTACGACCTTAGAAACTTGTAAATGTCTCGTAATGTGATGAGATATTGGTGTGATTGAGGATTATAAAGTCAGCTGTGATATCTTTAAAATATTGAATTATTCACAAAGCAATCCAGATCAAGGCAATAACCAACCTTGAAAAACAAACACCATGACTTCAATTCAGATTCTGTCGCTCATTGCAGCAGCTACTTCTGTTGTAGCAATTGCTGGCTCTCCCAACGTTTACGCCAACAAACTTCGAGATCCGTGCCAGAAGAGTACTTCGGAAGAAAACACTTGCTGCTCTCTCTACCCAACAAGACTACTGCAGACCCAAGTGTGGGACACACGACCTGTCGCTGGACCTCTAGGTGAGTCGACTTCTCCCAATGACTTGTATATATTCAACTCTAACAGTATCTTTAGACTCCTGGACAATCCATGGTCTCTGGCCAAGCCACGGCGATGGCTCCCTCCCATCTAACTGCGACACCAACCGCACATACACAAACATCACACAAATTCTCAACCACGCCGGTGCTGAAAGCACCGTTGATGAGATGAACAAGATCTGGGTAGCCGCTGAGGGTACCAACGACGAGCTTTGGGAAGAACAATGGGCTGGACATGGTACATGCTT
Source organism: Fusarium sarcochroum (assembly GCA_013266185.1). Lineage (NCBI taxonomy): Eukaryota > Fungi > Ascomycota > Sordariomycetes > Hypocreales > Nectriaceae > Fusarium > Fusarium sarcochroum. Next base: position 8,604 of record JABEXW010000061.1, on the reverse strand, counting down.
CAGCACCTTGAACCCCGAATGTTTCATCGACTACGACGTTGCAGAGGAAGCCGTTCTATACTTCCAAAAAGCTGTCTCTCTTTTCAAACGACTACCGACCTACGAGTGGCTCCGCGATGCCGACATCGTCCCCTCGTATTCTACCACATATAACTTGACCGAAATCCAAGGCGCTCTGGAGAAGCAACATGGCTCTCGCGTATCACTACGATGTGCAGGCAAGCGACTTCAAGAAATCGGCTATCACTTCAACGTTACCGGTACACTACAAACCGGAGATTTTACTACTGCTGGTGCGATTGGCGCATGGGATGACTGTCCAGAGCAAGTCTTGTATGAGCCAAAGGGCGAGACCAAGAAGGCGACTTTTAACTTTGAGACGTTTCACACGCATACCGCTGCGGATGTGGAGGACTTGTAAAATGGAGGACGTAGATAGTTTAGCTTAGTTATACCTTTTAATACATTCCATAATAATTAACTTTGCTCATGGCATATCGTGATAGCTTGGCAATAGGTGGCTATATTTAGTAAGCTTTTCTGATCGAATGCCGAGAGCTATCAAAGTTGATAAGATGAGTGATAAATCCGAGATTGGCTATTAGGTTGCAGGCTACGATTCAGCCGTTGGTTGGGCATAGTCATGGAGACCTCGCTCGCATGGATATATATCTCGGTCTGAGACGTACTAGATTGATACAACGGAAATAGGAGGGTGGATAAGAACCTTTCCGTCAAGTGGGAGGTCAGCCTTGTTACTATCTAATTCAACAGAAACATTCCCCGGTTTTGAAAAACCCCGAGAGCTCAGCATCGGCCGTTTTGCCGGATCATCGGCCGTTCCGGTGCTGGAGCAAATATCTCCACCAGTTGCAACTCCCGAAAGCGTGGTGTTTCATCCTAACTATGCTTACGTACCTAAGAAAGATCCTTGTTTGTTTTAGACCGCTCTTCAATCGCCGCAATACGAAGCCTGCCATATTTGCGACCCAGATGTTTGAGCTCGAGCCACTCACCCCTGGCATTTTCACCGCCAGAATTAACCCAGGGGCGAGCGCTCCACTAGATGAATCGTGGAAATCCCCACTGGGGCAGGTTTCGAGAATAATGCTTCAATTTCCTTGAAACAAAGGGATACGTAGAGCTAGACTATAAAGTCTGGAGATCTTCTGTGTTTAAGGCTTCTCACCAACTACTACACCATCCACTATATCACACCAAAGAACTTTGATAGTTTCTATTCATTCAATATGTATCCTATTGCTACCATCACCTCTCTTCTTGCCGTCGCTGGCGCCGTCACTGCTACCCTTGAGCCTGCTCAGAGTAACACCAAGGGCAAATATCCCGGCAGCCCTGCATGCTCTCGTATGTCTTTCAAATCATATTCTCACTCTGAATCTTTCGACTAACAGAGCTCGAATAGCCTCCAAGACCTCCAACGCCATCCAGGCTGCTGAGTGTGCTTACAACACTCGCGTCTCTGGCCAGCAGACCTTTGCTATCTTCAAGGTCGACCACCAGTACGATGCCAACAACGGTGCTCCTTACGGTACCTGCGAGGCTTACGAGTGCGATGCTCCCGCTTCCGGTGACCTGACCGCCGATGCGGACTACTGGACCTTCTTCTGGAAGTAAGTTTTCTCCCATTATTCTATACACCATGAAAATATAGAACTAACTGACTGCTTCTAGCTCTAACGGCGAGTCTTCCGGCGTTGGCACCACCTGCATCAAGAGCCCCGACGATGGTACCTGCGGCTGTGAGAACTCCGATGGTACTTTCATCTACGGTGGCTCCGACTGCAAATAGATACGACGTATACGACTGGCGGATAACACGGGCGCAGTAGTCAAGTGCAGGCACGGCGACTTTTTCACGTATATAGCAGGGCTTAAAATGAATGATACATAACCATTGATTCTATTGGGACTTGATCAGGTTTGAGCATGCGGCGAAATTCAACATGTCGTAAATTGTGGCTTTCAATAGTCTCTCTATGCTCCAATCTCAATGGCCAGTTAGACGGCATTGGTCTCATCCATGACATATGCAGTGACAGTTCTCTCGTGGTTGGAATATACATAGTACCTATCGTTACGTACTTCTTTCTAGAAACGCAGGCTCATGCCACTCAGGCAACCACCTATGAACGAAATCAACGACCTTGACTCGGATTCTTTCACATTATGTCAACATCGAATCTGCGACACTATGCAGTGCTCAGACCCCCAATCAAGACCGAAAATCATGCTTTTAGCGCGGGGTTTATCACAAGATTCGCCTTCCTAAAAGAGTTATCCAAACTGAGCACTTCGAGTCGTGATATGCGAACAGGTAAGGCAGCATCTCCTTCTCATTAATGCCAGGATGATGCCTGATCGTCAACTTTAGGCGTTTTGCTAGTATCCTCGGGGAACTTGAAGTCGATAAGCGCGTGGACCCCTATCACGCCGTCGCTGTTAGTTGCAGCCACGATAGTGCGGTTTCATCGTATGCCAGAAATATCGGCCTCATCTTAATGTAGATCACGCACTTGATGTGATCTACAGGAAACTGGTTTGAGAACTGATTAGCTTCTCGAAGGTTGTTTATTTTAGTATGGATAGAAAGTGTCACTCAGGACTAATACATGGATAATACAGTACAACTGTGAGCTGTTGATGCTGGTATGACGATTGTCAATGTAAGATAGGTCATCTTGACTCAACCTGGTATTACTCAATAGTCAGGACTCAGTGGCATAGAAGGCTTGAAAGCCATCGAGTACTAAGCATGCAACTGCATTCTATCACTTGGGTCGTGTCAGCTGTCAGACTTAAACAATGGGCGTTCTGCGTAAGCCAGAAAGCTATCTGGGTGAACTCTGAATACGAATTTTCAGGTGGCAGCTCGTGAATGGGGCTCTTAGATGCAAACCAAACCGAACCTGCTTAGTCTTGTATTATTACCACCATAGACTGGCCCTGTAAAAGATCATCTCAGGGGATTCATCTACAAAATCCACTTGGTATGGAGAGATGACGGTACGAGCCGCACCGGGTCTGTTGCATTGCTACAACATCGATCTAGTAGCTCACTTGACTCAGCTACGAACAGCGAACTGAAGCTTTCACCGCTTGTCGCCAGTAAGCCGGCAGAGGTTGATCCCAATATTCGGGGAAGCTCGCTGTGGCTTTAAACTCTACCGTCACTACGAAGCAAGGGTTATCACTAGTGACTGGACCAAAGCCACCGGCAGTGGAACCGAACCTGGGGGAAATCGATCACCTGCACCTTAGCGCGATCCTCAGTAAGCCTCAAGGTATATTCAAAGAGAATTGCCTCAACAATGCTTCATTTTTGCCATGTGAATATCTCGTGGCCGCTTGAAGATTGCGGTGTGAGAAACTTGACTTCACTGAGAAAAGGCAGAGGCCACCACATCTGAAGGCTTCTGGAAGACGTCCGACCACGCGACTCTCGACCCTCCAAGTTTGGTGCCTGTCATAGGTAACACCGAAACAAATCGCTAATTGAGGGGACGAAGAGGCCGGATTGACACGGCCAAGCTTCGATTGGTGGCAAGGCTGTCGGTATCTTCTCACATCCGATGGGATGTCTCGCTGAACTCTCCTTGCTTGACTCGCTCAAGGTCTCAGCCTCACCACACGCACGGGCAAGATCCAATACGAAGGTTTCCATTACTCTAGATGGGCCCAAGATAAACCGTCGATCGCCGCTACTAACGGGCACCAATTGGCTGGTATCCAAAGATCGAATCGATAGGGTGCCGAGGCGAGCGAACCATCGTTGATTTGAGCGTCATTCAATGTGGCGATCTCATGTTAGTAAAAGGAAATCCACGGCTCAGTATCCGCGAGACAGAAAAAGAAAGCAAAAAAAGCCCTTCGCAGTCCGCGAGTCGTTGCAAAGGTCTTGGACAGTTCGAGATCCCAGCCACTACGGCGCGATTGGCGAAACGTCTAAACGGCGGACGGCAATTAAACAGCTCCCTCGCCTCCTGTGCTTGCTTTTGCTTGCTTTTGCTTGCATGGAGATTTCCGGCGCGGGGGAGAGCTTACTCCCTTGGACTTAGCTGCTGGATCTTACCTTGTCTCGGCCAAGCAGAAACTTTAGAGTTTTGCAAGTTACATGGTGTCGTAACTGTAGATTCTACCCGCAGCTCGGCCTAAGGAACTGCTCTGCAACGTCAAAGTTACTTTGCAAAGTACGATGATGCGGCGTGCATGAAGAGGCTTTCCCTCAGCATTAGCATTGAAGCAACTCCCAATCATCAACCCTCCGCTACATACCGCCTCCGCGCGTGCCCTACAGTAAGGCACCTACGTAGGCGCCTCTTGTCTGAGACCCCAAAGCTTGCTTTTTTTCTATGATGGCCTTTTTAATCTTTATGCATCTCGATTTCCGCGAGTCACTGACCTTTCGCATTATCATGGAAAACATCACCCGAGGAAATACGTCCATATGATCGCAAATCTCCTCCGCCTCTCCCTCCCGGCGTGCCATGATCTCCCTCCTCTCTCCCCATTTCCAAGAGCAGACGGTTACCAGAGGTGACCTTGTCATCGCCTCGACCGCTCTCGGCTTCACCGTCGGCTTCGGTTGGCTCACCACCTGGAAGGCCATCAAGCAGACCTCGCAAATCTACAAGCGTCATGGCAGACGCGTCTTTCGAAATGCATATGTCATAATGATATGGGGGGAGTTATTGGTCTGTTCTATATTTGCCGTCATTTGCATTTTGCGTTTGCTGCGCGTTATACCCCCAAGGTAAGTTGGTCCCCATCTTCAACTGCGAGAGTATTGCCTAACCTTGCACAACCGTAGCTTCGCGTTTTACTTTTCGATCCGTAAGTACTTCAACCGCTCAGATTGAAATATTAGCTGACCAATTTTACCTCAGTCACAACATGGGCCCTTCAGGTACGAATTTCAACCGCATACATCCGCGCGAGCCGCCATAAATTAACCTCCGCGAACAGGTCCAATTTCTCCTCCAAATTATCGTCAACCGGTGCGGCATTCTTCTCACAAACAAAAACAGAGCCTACTGGCTCAAAGTTATCGTCGCCACTCTCATCACTGCCGTCAACATTTCCGTATACTGCATATGGATTCCCGCGCGATTACAAATATCCGAGCGATATATCCACATCAATGAGTGGTGGGATCGATGCGAAAAAGTGATATATCTCATTGTCGATGGCTTTTTAAATTTCTATTTCATACACATCGTTCGTGCGAATCTCATTGTACATGGCCTCACAAAGTATAAAAGGTTGACGCATTTCAATATGTTTATCATCGGCTTTTCCCTCAGTATGGACGTCCTCATTATCACTATGATGAGTTTGAGGAATACCTTTGTGTACGTGGCCCAAACCTGGGAGTCTTTCTGATGAGTTCGAGCTAATTCGTTTCAGATATATGCAATTCCACCCGCTAGCATATGTTGTGAAACTACACATTGAGATGTCCATGGCCGATCTTATTGGCAAGATTGCCCGAGACAAGCAATGCGGTATCATAGCAGAAGGGACCTTCTCGAGTACGGTCAGCAACAGGACATATAATGAAGAGGCAGCATACCATCTAGAAGACAGGTCAGCAACAGAGAGCCAGACGGGGTTAGCAGAACACGACGATCTTCATATTTCGAAACCGAGGAGGATGTTTCGATGTTATTCAAAGCGGACGGGAGAATTTCACAGGGACATTCCAGAGCCCTGAATATCACGAAGTATGTATACCGTGATAGATTACATTTTCACACCACTTTAATTCATAGTACCGACATAAGTACCCAAACAAAACATTTCTTCAAGTCTACACCCCTCATTTATCAAGAACAAACACATCGCCAGTCCAACCATATGTCCGATGTAGTCTTCGTCCATAGCGTCTAGCGGTCATAAAGGGCAGTTTCCCTTTGGGATGCGGTTCATGGAACTGGATGCTAGCGTCGGCGTCCAGTTGGGTTGGTGAGAACTGCCAGACAGATCCATACAGTTTCTGCGCCGTAAACCCAATTGTGGCTAATGCGTGCAAAAAGTCATTCCAAGGGACTTCTCCCGGAGTAGAAGTAACTTCTGGGTTATAGAACAGAACGCGGAAAACCTTGAGGGCTCGTTGATCGACCCGGAAGGTCGGCTGTACATCGTCGAGAGTGGTTTCAGCAATGGCTTCAGTGACATCGTCGGCCTTGGGTGTTTTGCTTGCAGTTCCTCGTGTCTTGACTTTGGCCTTGGCCGGCGGAGGAGAGGCATGAGATGCAGCCTCTAATTCTGCACGGTTACCAGGCAGACCGAAACAAAAGGGTGATAGCGGCTGTTCAACATCAGGGGCTTTGGTGACCTTTTCTGTTTTGGTAGGCTCAACCCATTCTGGTGTTCGTTGCAAGAGACGCGGCTGCGAGAGGAGTTTGATCACGGCAGAACCCTTTGGGCCCAAGTTTGTTGTCCTATCGTACAGATGTCGGTCTGCTTTGGCCCAGAAAGCGTTCAGACTTTCCTCTGCTCGTCGCATCGCATCAACGTTTTCCTTGTTGCGGCGTCTTTGCACTTGGTATGTGAACCTCCCCGGAATAGGCTCACCCAATCTGACAAGATCGAAGATGGGTTGTCCCTGATATGCGCCTACAATCTGGATCCAAGGGTCCATCTTCCGTTCAATGAACTCGTCAAGCTCTGCCTCGTTCTTTTCTCCAGCAGATGGAACAAACTTTTCTGCCCATGGTTGCATCTTCTGAAGCTGATGGGTACACTGAGCGATAATTGCAAGATCACCCGCGGCGGCTCTGATAGAGGGTGTAAGTAACTTCTTAAGAGCCGGATCCGTTTCAAGAAGCCGCTCCAGTTCGTTCATGGCCAGATTCTCGCGGTAAATACTGGGCAGACCGGCGAACGCACCCTCGTCTGGATCGTCGAATAACAAGCGGAATACCCATTGTATCAAAGACTCTTCCTGTCGATTCATCGGAATGTCTTCAGGACCGTCCAAGCCTCTACCTTCCATGGCAAAGAACTCTCGCAATGGGGGAGAATACATAACAAGACGGCTCAGCTTATCTAAGAGCATAGCGTTACTCGTGATGAGATAGTTCAAGAACTGGCGAATGGCGCTCAGGTATTCCTAAGGCAGATCCTTCTTGGGCGAGATGACAGGTGCGTATTTCTGCTACAGCTTTGCCAAGACCTTAGCTTGATCACGCATGTCCGAAAAGATCTCGAGCAAAACATAATCATCGGGTAGTAATTCGCCAATGATTGCTCTCCAAAGGTATCTCTCATTTCCTTTGGTAGCATGTGGATGAGAACGGCCGCTCTCATCCTTCATCATTTCTTTGCGATGCTCACGGACTTCCATTAGTGTATCAACGAAGTACAATCGGGATCCTCACGCATTGCCCAAATATGATCCGCCACAGCTGATGCTTTAGCAGCAAGCAAAGACTCGAAGCGTGCAAAGTCGAGCTGGGCAGGTACGCGATAAGGTGCTTCGGCGGTCGTCAATGCCAGAGACTCGTATCCGTTTGCCTCCGTATCAGTTCGAAGGCTTGGCTCAGGCTGCACAGGATATGCATCGCTCACCATGTCGTCAGGTGGCATCTCGTGCAGAATCTGGTGACAACAGTCAGCGAGAAATTTCATTACCCGCTCCTGTAGTTCGAGAAGCAACAAGCCATGCCAAGGTTCAAACTGTGGTCCAGGGAAGGGCTGCGGCCCAGCTCACGTAGAGCCCCAAGATTTAGGGTCAGAGCCGTTCAAACTGTAGAGGTTTCCGTACTCGTCACCAGAAGTGACATCACGAAGGATGAGGGTGAAGTCGGGCATCAAGACAGGGACGACAGCATCTGCCATCAATGCCAGTGGTAGGTCTTCGCTGTCAACCGCCAAGAAGCTAGAGGGCAGATGACGTCCCCTAGCATTGAGAAGCAAAAGTAGTTGCTTGGGTTTTGCAAGATCCTCTTGGTTGATATGTGATAATAGAATCAAGTTACGGATCGAGTCGCGATTCTCTATGGGCTTGGAGCGACGTTGGATCTGTCCACGGATAAAATCAACCGCGGGGCGACGAGCAGCTGGCATATCTGCCAGAGCCATGCATCGAGGAGGATTTTAAGACGTTGTTTTCTGGTCTTTTTGGCCCATCGTTTCTGGATAGTATCCTCGTGTCTTTCGAGAACCTTTCCAAGATGCTTATAGTTTTCAAAAATGCTTTTGCCTTTCTTTTTGGCCTCGGCTTCGATCTGAGCTGGTTTACGCTCTCTCAATGAGGACGTGGAGTTATACATTGATTCCGCTCTCGTGGATTGACAGACAAGGAAGAATAAGAAGTCGTGAACATTTCTGAACCGCTCCGAGGGGTTGGGAGAAAGTAAATAAGGAATCGGTCAAACAATCTCCCTATCCGATGTGCTGATCAAAACGTGGTTTTACTTTCCATAAAAATGGGGAAATTAATGGAGTAGAGGTCTGGTTCCTCTGAAATCTGGGGTAGGTCGACCTTTTGACCAAGCCTTCCAAGATGGGAATATGAATTGTGAGAGATCAAATATCACTTCTCATGTTTGTAATATATGAATATTTAGTAATTATACC
>JABEXW010000060.1:0-58835 GCA_013266185.1 Fusarium sarcochroum | reverse complement strand
ATACACGACCCCACCTATCTAAAAGGACGGGATCCCATCCGGTTCTTAATTTCGGCTCAAGTGCTGCTGTTTTTATTGAATAATAGAAGAAATGATATTTAAAAGTAATTCTTAAAGACTGTGTTAAAATAAGTTATTTAAATAATAACACAAGGTAAATTATCTTAAAGTAAAGTATTTAAATATCCCAGATTTTTATCCTTATCTTAGATTTTTATCGCCTACTCGCTCAGTAGTAGTGCATAGTGAAAGGCGGGGAAATCCACGTCCGCATTCCAACCCCATCAGAACATCCTTTACCTGCGCGGCTTGGCATAGTAAACATGCGCTCAGGATCAGTCGCGCAGGAAACTCTCTTCAAATGGGTATTTAGTCAGTAGCTCATAGCCTGTCTCGGTCACAAGCAGCTGGTTCTCGAGTTTAATGCCGTCCTTGCCACCGACTTCACCGACATAGGCTTCAACGGATAGCACCATGCCCGCACACAGCTCTCCTTCGTAACCGTATGACTCCAAGTCTTCGGGGTAACGAATGCTCGGGTACTCATCGCACAGGCCTACACCATGAAACATGACGCTGTAGCGCTGAGCGCGGCAGCTTTCAGGCAGGCGGTGGGCGTTACGCGTCAGATCGGTAAAGCGTACCCCAGGCTTGACCATCTCGATGTTGGCGGTGATATGTTGGTGGGCGATACGATACAGACGTTTCTGTTCTGCCGTGGGCTCGAGGTCGCCGCAGATCCAGCTACGCGACATGTCAACGCAGATACCATATACGCCGATGAGGTCAGTGTCGAAGCACACCAGGTCTCCGTCGCCGAGTATTCGTGGACCGCATTCCTGGTACCAAGGGTTGGTGCGCGGTCCGGAACTAAGAAGACGAGTTTCAATCCATTCGCCGCCACGACGAACATTGCCAGCGTGCAGAGCAGCCCAGACGTCATTTTCGGTGGCGCCTGCGCGCATGACCAGACGCATCTCTCTGACGGCAGCTTCGCAGGACGCGACCGCACAGCGTATAGCCCGGACCTCATCCGGGCCCTTAATCATCCGGGCGTGCTCAGTAACGGCCTGCCCGTCACAGACTTCCACTCCCAGCGCCTCAAGGGCACGCAACCCGGCGACTTCAATACGGTCCACGGCTAGTCGGCGGTTATTGCCCGCATGCTTTCGGAGCAATTCGTCAACTGATTCGCCGAAACGGGTGGCGTGTTCATGGGTACGGTTTCCCGTGTCAAAGTAAAAGAACGAGGCGCCACTGCGCCTTTCTTTGATTAGAGGTAGATGTGCCGAAAGATGGTCGCAACCATGGAAATCCCACAACACTAGGTACCCGTTCGCCGCGACAAAACAGGCACGGGCGGGATTGTGAGCGGTCCACAGCTGCATATTGGTCGTGTCTGTGGCGTAACGAATGTTCAGTGGGTCAAACAGCAGGATGCCGCCGAGGTCGCGACTGATCAATTGATCGCAAATGCGTTGCAGGCGATACGCGCGCATGGTCGGTAGGTGTGGTGGCTGCAGTCCCAGATGTTGCCACTCACTAAACGCCAGCGGAGTTGGTCCGATATCTACGCGGTCGTTGCTGTTGTCCGAGCCATCAGGTTTCAACGTCGCGGTGCGCGGCTGGGTTGGGTCGATACGGCGAGAGTGAGGAGGGATAGAAAACGGCGAGGTCAGTTTGACCGCTTCTTCACTTATCGTGGACGGGAATTGCTCTTCCTTCATCGTGAACGGGAATGGCTCGTATCTTGCTATGCAATGTGTCGATGAAGATATGCACGGGGTGGTCAGGCGTGTCTTTCCTCTCTGTCGCTTAAACGGAGAGCGATGATGAAAAAGATGGAGAAGACTTAAATTCAGACGTCGGGGATCTTCTTATAATCAACATAAATCAAGCCAAGAAAAGCTGGGTTGGGGTTCTTCTATTACGAGCAGAATATGCGAGATGGGGAAGCAAACGCCCATGCTTATCAGCGCCTCAAAACTGATTAACCAGTGATGACGGCGAAAATAGACTCAGGCTTACCTTAGTCTCAATCTAGGTGCGATGTGTTTCACGAGATCTTACGGTAGCTTTGAGGGCACCAGTCATATGATCGCGGGAACCATGACCGAACGTAGGGTGTCCTCGGATCGCGTTGCCGTAGACTATGACAGCTACTAGCGCCATAACGACGCGGAGTTCAGGTTCTAGGCCGGCCGTGTTCATTTTCCAGGTAGCTTTATACTGGGCTGGATTGACTTTCACATCACGTGCCCGGGCAGAAGTTCCAAGATCGAATACTTTCAGGCTTCCAGGCACCAATACAGCCGCGTCGTTATTATCTGGGCTGACATCAAGTAGAATCGGCAGGGAATGGCCCAACGGGTGGAATGACATTCTGCAAACTGTTGCCAACGACCTCGCCTGAGGCACTGGCAAGTCTGGTGGTATTGATGAGAGGGCCGTGTCAACTCGAAAGTGTTTGTGAGCGAGATTGTTGTACATATCTACAACCTGCGAACAAAGCTCATAGACCATTCTACTAGAGCCGGTTAATACATACGACCATACCTATTAGAAAATACGGGATCCCGTCCGCTCTCCCATAGTCAAGCTAATAAGGGGCGGATCAGTAGTTGGGTCGGTGACGACCAGCGAATCCCCGCTGTTGTATGTTTTTGCCGATCTTTTTGCCTCTTACATCCTCTTAGTCTACAGTCTAAAATGCTGACGAGATGGTGAGCTTTTTTGCTTCTTTTCCATGAGATAGATTCGGGTTTTAGTTGATTCATCGAGCAATCTTCCTAAGACTCTCGATAGATCAACACCATACTACCTTCACTACCGGAGTTGAGTCACTCCCTACATACACAGCCTGAGTACCCAACTTCACTCATTGGTCAAAGTTACTTCCACGTGATATTAGGCAGCAGCACCCTCAGATATATGATTCAACTCAACCGATCCTCAGCACGATGAACCTTTGTGTTCTGTCAATATGCATTCAACTGGATTCCAGTGAACATGCCATCTTACTCAAGCGACGAGTTCTTACGGGACTGGCGTTATGCCGTGGCAGAAGATCTTACCACATCCCTTGGGGAGCCTTACCCATATGCTCATAATGGCCAGTTGCAATGGGGAAATGAACTCAAGAAGATGACCTTCAAGAAGCAGCCTCATCTCGGGAGTGTCAGCAGCGACGGCACACGCTTAGCCCTCGCAGTCAAGTGCGACATTCATATCATCGATACCAAGAGTTGGGATACTATCGTTTTGCTCAAAGGGCACACATCTAAAATCGATAGCATTGTTTTTAAGCCCGACGACGCCAACATATTAGTATCGAGTGGAGACCAGGAATATGACGACCGCGACGAGATTGAACCGCCTACTATCATCGTGTGGAACATTGAAAAGGAACAGGCGGCGGTTGGTATAGAGGATGAGTCGTTGAAGGATGCTGCTCGCAGTGCTGCGTCGGCCGCTGTTGACAGACTTGCCAAGCTCGGAATCGGTCTAGACTCAGACGGTCTCGGGGTAGCTTTCGAGCCTGTTATCAATCACGCCATTGCCAAACATCTGGCAGCAGACAAGAAAACAATCCATGGTCGACTACACTTGTCCTTCCACTCTCAGATCTTTAGTCCGTCCGGGAAATGGATGTCCTATCTGCCCGGAAAGGCACCCCCTTCCAACGGGAATGCTCCATGGGATATTCAGATCATCTCTGCCGATGATCTTAAAGAAAACTTCCTCCTCAGGGGTCACACTGATGCGGTAATGTGGGCTGGATGGAGCCCTGACGAAACTCTCTTTGCTTCCGTCGCGTGGGATTGCTCTATCCGCATCTGGGATGCCACGACAGGGCAAGAAAAGCACCGTTTTGAGACCAAGGGACAAAATTGGACGGGTGCCTTTACTGCAGACTCACGCTACTTCGCAGCAACAGACGGTACGGGTAATGTCTGGGTCTATTCACTTTCTGACGGGGTCGTGTACTGGGTGTACGAAGCAACACCCAGTGATGGATGGAGACGGACTATACACTGGCATCCGAATGGCAAGTGGCTTGCCGTTGGAGGCGAACAAAGCGGCGAGTTACTTTTGCTGGATGTGGAAGAGAAGAAGCTCATTCAAAAGAGACTACTGTCGGTTGATGCTTGCACAAGGGAAGAGGAAGTACGTAACATGATGAAATCTTTCGTGGGAACCGAAGAGGTCAAATTTGTTGATGGGGGGAATAAGCTCGCTGTTTGGACCCTGGGTGATTGGAGCATTGAAGTGTACGATATCAACCAACAGGTCAAATGGAGGTTTGCAAGAGGCGGTACAGACGATGGACCCGAGGCCAGCAAGTGGAGAGACGAAGAGGGCAAGGTTACTAGCGGAGGGAGTTATGATATGCTGGTATGGGAAGACCCGTCAAAGGGCCAGTTGGTGCTGGCCAGTCTGGATTTCGATGGTGTTCGTATTTGGGGCGTGCCGTTGACTCTTTAGGGAGCTTTTAAGGGCAGGCAGACGGACATAGCTATGGGTTTGTGTGAAATTGTATGGGTGGTGGCCATAATGACAATTGCTTGAAAGAATTCCTGGAACATGGGCAACGACTATGGGCGATCGGTTGATATTGGGCCGTCTTATGAGGAATCCCCATCAGATTGGTCAGCTTCATCCTCTGTTGTGATGTTTGTCAGGAACCACGCAAATTGCACAGAACTGGAATGATATTCCCGGATTGAACGTTTTTGGGAACTTTTGGTGATTGAAGCAGGGTGTTGCAAATTTACCTGCCGCAATCATGTTAGCGCCATGGTCAAATGGCGGCACCAACACCAAAGGCTTGGACAAGCCACCAACCGTACATTGCTCAGCATCCTTTACGAGAGTGTCCATCACGGTCTCTTTGTGCAGCTATGCAGGAATTCTGCAAAGTTTGACTTGTTTGGTTTGAGAGATAATCGCCAAGTGCATGCATGACCTGTGGACAGGGATGCTCCAGTACAAGTCTTCTGCCCACTTCGTAAGCCAGCAAGTACATCAAGACTCGCCAGTAAGATTGAGGTTCACATTTGCGATGACAGGGCTGAGTGGTTACTTTCTTATCGTGTTTGTTTGCCAATGAATGGCGCAATCCGCTTGCAATTTAGACGAGAGTGCATCCCTCCCCTTCGTTTATCGTCAAATAGTCGGCCGAATATGGTCCCGGTCGCATAAGCCAGGGGGCTTGGATTACCCCAAACCCGCGCAATGGGCTGACGAATTTTTGACTATCAATTGGTTCTTCGGTTCTCAGCTTCCTACTTAGGAAATGCACCACCTGCAATAAAGAGACGTCAATTGTTTGCTTCTTTTTCTGTCTTTTTATCTTGACAGAACTTATCAGTGCACTTGTGCTCGTTTGCAACACAGCCGTTTCAGCCAGGAGCTACGTGGTCACCTGTGCAAGATGCCTTTCTACACTGAACAGGATGATTTGCTTCAGCTGAATGAGGACGGCTTTGACTTCAATGTGCAGTTTGAGCAGCTGTTCTTCTCCATCATCCCATCGGTGGTGTTCATTGTATCTTCATTATGGCGCACACATAGTCAGGCTCGGAAGCCCACTGTTGTGGATGCTCCAGTATTCCAGCTTATTAAACTGGTGTGTTCTTCATGTACAATCACTCGTTATCGCGATGCTAACCGAAGCGTTACAGGCCTCTATCACAGCATACGTTGGCCTTGAACTTTCGCTTGTTATCTTGGTCGCCGCAGGGACCTTTCACGCGACTAGTATATTCATCGCTTCTTCCGTCCTTAAACTTATCTCAGCTCTATTGATGATCCTTCTGAGTCTAATCGATCATCGAAAGAGTATACGACCATCCGTGCTGCTAAATAGTTACTTGTTTCTGACACTTCTACTCGATGTGGTCCAGGCAAGGACGCTATTCATGACTTGGACAGTCAAACCTGAGCTAGCCTACAGTAGCATCTTTGCAGCGACAATCGCCCTCAAATTGGGTATACTATTACTCGAAGCCCAGCGCAAGTCCAAATGGGTGGTAATGAAGGAAAAAGAGCGCAGCCCAGAGGAGACAAGTGGGATCTTCTCTCTTGGTGTCTTTTTCTGGCTCAATAAGATCTTTATGGAGGGATACAAGAAGGTTCTGACTATGGAGGACCTCTTTCCTCTCGATACCTCGCTTCATGGCAATGCGCTGCATGAGAGCTTCTCAAAAAACATGGATTACTCCAAACTTAAGGGCGACAAACTCGGCCTGGCCAAAGTGTTGGTGCGGACACTCCAGATCCCTCTGCTGCTCCCAGTTCTCCCCCGCTTAGCCCTTCTTGGTTTCACTTTCTGTCAGCCGCTTTTTATTGAGAGATTACTGGTACATTTGTCTGCGCCGAAAATAGCTGACAATATCGGATATGGCTTTATTGGTGCCAGTATCTTGATCTACTCTGGCATTGGGGTATCCTTGTCTCTCTACTGGTACACACGCGTACTCAAATTGAATGCGACTATATACTGACCAACAGAAACAGGTACTTTCACAATCGTCTGCGAACCATGACACGGTCAATTCTCGTCATCGAGACTTACATAAAAGCTACTCAGTCTCGAATTGGAGTGAGTGACGACAGTGCTGGACTCACTTTGATGAGCACAGATATAGAGCGAATCAACATAGGACTTGTGCCGTTACACGAGACTTGGGCCGCTATCATACAGGCTGCCCTGGCAGGTTATATGCTCTACAACCAACTGGGGGTAGTTTTTGTTGCGCCAATGGCAGTGGTCGTCGTCTGCGTCGTTTGTCTCATGGTGTTTATGAACTTTGCTGGCGACTCTCAGCGGGCTTGGATGGCCGGTGTACAAAAACGGGTCGGTCTCACAGCCACAGTCATTGGCAGTATGAAGAACATCAAGATGTCCGGCCTTGCAGCTCCAGTCAGCGCGTTTGTACAAAAGCTCCGAGTTGATGAGTTGGCGGCGGGTGCCAAGTTCCGAAAGATCTACATCGTTGCTGCGATTCTTGGTTACGTTCCTCTACTACTAAGCCCACCGTTGACCCTCGCTTTTGCTAGGCGAGACCTGACCGCAACGAGGATGTTTACCAGTCTTGCTTATCTCCTGCTTCTGACCAACCCTCTATCGGAGATCTTCCAGTCTGTCCCCCAGTTGATGTCCGCGATAGCCTGCCTAGGCCGGATCCAGGCTTTTCTGGAATGTGAGACACGCCTTGACTACCGCCGAGTTCTGGCAGATTCGGCGCTCAGCTCAGGAACGTCACCTACAAGCAGCACCGCTTCGTCTGAGTCCGATCGCGATGTGGCATATTCTATTGTGGTCGAAGATGGCTGGCTCGGCTGGAAGGAAGACAACTTTGCCCTTCAGCGAGTCAACACCCGGATAGCTAAATCCTCTCTCACGATGGTTATCGGGGCGGTTGGTTCAGGAAAGTCAACTTTGTGCAAAGGGCTTCTTGGAGAGATCCCCTACAGGAAGGGCAACGTGTCCCTTAGCACCAGATTCCCCCACGTCGGATTTTGCGACCAAACAACCTTCCTCTCAAATGGGACAATCAGGGACAACATTATCGGATTCTCATCATTCGATATCGAGAGGTATTCTCAGGTTATCAGGGCCACAGCTCTAAGCTACGACTTGGATGCACTACAGCAAGGCGACAAAACATGCATCGGGTCCGATGGCATCACTTTATCTGGAGGTCAAAAGCAACGTGTCTCTCTTGCCCGAGCTTTGTACTTGCAATCCGATCTTTTGATCCTGGACGATGTCTTCAGTGGCTTGGACGCAGATACAGAGGAGCAGGTCTTTCGACGTGTCTTTGGGCCCGATGGACTGCTCAGGCAACGTCGTACCACGGTAGTATTATGCACTCACAGCATCAGACATCTACCTGCAGCGGACCATATCATAGCCCTCGGGAATGGTACCATTTCTGAACAAGGCACCTTTACCGAACTCATGGCTCGCCCAGGCTACGTTCAGCGTATGGGACTTAAAACTTCTTCTGACACTGATGACAGCCCCGAGAAAGACTCACTAGACGACAGTCAGCAGGAATCCAAGTTGGAGGTCGATATCACTCTTACAAGGACTACTTCATCTTTATCACCCGATGTTGATGTTGCACGTCAGACTGGCGACCGAACGGTTTACAAGCATTACGGCAAGAGCGTGGGATCAGTCATGGTTACATGCACTTTGTTTTTCGCTACTCTTTGGGGGTTCTTTACAAACTTTCCAACAATTTGTGAGTTTATTGTCAAGTCCCCAACTCGTGGATCGTTTCCAAGTATTTCTGCACATCGTCAGAGGTACTCGAGCCAGAAGTGAGAATTTTCGTACTAACAATCAATCGCACAGGGCTCAAATTTTGGACTGACGATGTTTACTCGGATAATCCCGAGCATTCTTACGCTTACTACGCTGGTATCTATGCTTTGCTCAACGTCTGCAGCCTTATCTCACTTCTGTTACTTGGTATCTCCATCCTTCTTGTTATCGTCAAAAAGGCCGGCGCCAATCTTCACCATGACGCCTTGCGAACATTAATTCAAGCACCTCTGCGCTTTTTTACTACTACAGATACGGGTGTCATCACCAATCTATTTTCTCAAGATTTGAATCTTATTGACACGGAGCTTCCGAACGCGCTGCTTATCACGTTGTTTTGTGTAAGTCAACTACCTTATAGCTTCGTCACTTATATTTCCGGGGTGTGAACGCAGCTGCTGATACCAGTATCACAGGCCTTCCAAGCATTAGGACAAGCCGCTGTCATGGTCACTTCCTCTCCCTTCGTAGCCATCAGCTACCCCTTTCTCCTCGCGCTGTTGTGGGTAGTGCAAAAGTTCTATCTTCGAACTTCCAGACAGCTACGATTGCTCGATCTTGAAACTAAGAGTCCATTATAGTAAGTCATCTCGTCATGGTCTTTTGTGCTTTGTTAACCTGCCACCAGCACGCATTTTCTTGACACGCGCAAGGGCATCACAACTTTGAGGGCCTTCGGTAAGTAATGGAATTGGTCGCCTGTTTCAAAAAGACAACCTGTGTCACGCTAGCCTGTAACATCGAGTACTTCACAGATTCTCAAAAATGACACTGACATTTCGATGCGCAGGGTTTGTCAAGAACGACATACAAAAGAACGCTCGCCTAGTTGACACCAGTCAACGGCCAGCCTATCTTCTTATTATGATTCAACAGTGGCTTAACCTTGTACTCAACCTCGTAGTCATGGTTATTGCCACGATCTTGGTATCACTAGCAGTTCGACTTCATTCCAATACTGCGTTCACTGGCGCTTCTTTGGTCACTCTCATGAACTTTGGCGATAACCTCTCTGGTATTGTCATCTGGTGGACCAAGCTCGAAACCTCGATTGGGGCCGTGTCCCGACTGAGGTCCTTCAATGAGAAGGTGAAGCCTGAGAACAGAGAGGAAGAGGACCTTATCCCTTCTGAGCAGTGGCCGCAAACTGGTGCGGTCGAGTTGAAAGACGTATCTGCAAGTTACGAGTAAGTTGAGGGCCCGTCTCAGGTTTGGATCCTTCAGCGAATATTAACAAAGTTAAAAGTGCAGAAGATTGTATCGATACCACATCAACCATGGCGCTCCGTAACATCAGTCTCAACATCAGCCCAGGCGAAAAGGTTGCTATATGCGGTCGCACCGGCAGCGGAAAGTCTAGTCTCATTGCTCTTCTTCTGAAGCTTCTCGATCCGCTACCCACGAATGGAGGAGAAGTGGTCATTGACAACACACTGCTACACCGAGTAGACAGGCCAACACTTCGTCAACGTATACTGGCAGTGCCGCAAGAAGCTGTGTTTTTACCCGACGGATCAACTTTCAAGCTGAACCTGGATCCTTTCGATGTCTCAACCCATGAAGAGTGCCAAGCGGTGCTCACGACAGTTGGTCTATGGCAGTTCGTCCATGAACTGGGCGGTCTGGATGTGGGCATGAATCCAGAGACACTCAGCGCCGGACAGCGGCAGCTCATGTCACTGGGTCGCGTGCTACTGCGACGTCGTATCCGAGCACGCAATCTAGGTCTTACTGGAGATGCCACAGATAGCGGTATACTGCTACTAGATGAGGTCAGCTCCAGTGTAGACCATGAGACTGAGCGGGTGATGCAGGAGATTATTCGGGTGGAGTTCAAGAATTACACCATCATAGCAGTAAGCCATCGGCTGGAGATGATCATGGACTTTGATAGGGTTGTTGTTATGGACACTGGAGAAATTGTCGAGGTTGGAGTTCCAAGTAAGTTAGCAGAAGAGTCTGGAAGTAGATTTGGAGACTTGGTGAAGGCTGGAAGCAAGTAAGGAAGCCCCGAGGCATGAGTCACAGATAATAAGACGATGTAGTTTCTTTAATGCGTTGAATATCACTTGTTATTGAGTTTATTCCCATGTTTTGCCCAAACTCAATGCTCACAAAAGTTCCATGAGTCTTCATGTCGGTCAGATGAGTCGTCATTTGCGTTCTTCCGTTCTGACATGAGCTCTTGTCGAATCTTCTTTGCTTCCTCCAGAGAATACGGAAAGTCGACTTTTTCACTGATCATGTCCTTGATCTCAGTCGGAATATTACTGAACGGCTCCGACTCACTCACCCTATCTACCCACCAATCCTGCTGTTGTGGAGGTACATTGCCTGTCGAAATTACTTGAACCAGTGGGTCAACGAGAAAGAGGGCTAGAATCTTGCGATGACCCGGGCGAGTCTTATCGGCCAATTCAAACGGTGTGACCCGATGTTGATACACATTGGGGAAGAAGAGAGCTCGTCCTTCTCGAGTAAGAACACTCCCAATGTTCTGCATTTTATCTCCCTTTGCATCAATGGCAAAAATGGCTTCAATACCCGAATGATCACCTTGATCAACACTAAGATTCCATCTTAGCTCGTCCCGGTCTGCATGGGTTCGAAAGGCAAGACGAGACTCCGTGATGTTCTCGCTGTCATAGTAGTATAGTGCCGTTGCGCAGATATGTTCGTTAAGTTGCCCTTCGACGTGCCAGGAGCCGCCGTCGTACGTTGGATTCTCAGGTGTCAAATAGATATTGGCCAGCTTGACGATAACCTGAATGCGAGATGCATTATCGAAGAAGCCCTTGCTTTTGACATGGCTAGTGTCGAGGAAGGTGTAGTTGGCAGCTTCTGCCGTGGGATCCGGGAGTTTGACTTTGTGCGTTTCTTCCCACCATTCCTCGTCCAACCTTGCAGACTCTTTACGGGTAGCGCTATCGCCACCGTCATAGCTATCGTCTTTCTCGGCCGCTGTTCGAGGCCTGTTACCGTCGTAACAGGAACGTTCCCCACAGATCTCCGGCGTACCGCAAATTCGGTCAACACTTTTGACTGTTTCAAGCCGCTGAAACAATTCTTCCTCATCTTCGTCAAATAGGCGACATACAATATCCCAGGCTGGTAGAGACTTCCCAATGAACTGCTCGATAAGTGGGTAGAGATTTGCGTGTTGGACAGGGTGTAGGTTATTGATGTAGCTCTCGATTCGCGGCCGCTCGCCCGTCAAGTCGACGTCACAAGGAAGCCACTGGAAACGTGTTGATAGAGCTCTTTTCTCTTCCCAGGTTGAGTCAGACCAGTGGTAACCAGGTTCTGTGAGAGCTGGTCTCTCAGGCTCGGGGACAACCACCCCTGCACCACAGTAGTCAAGGCACTTGTGGAGGGGCACGTAATCATTGGGAACGATCCGAGACAGGCCATAAGCCAGTGGCCAAAGCGATGGATGAACCAGGTCTAATACTTTCCCATCA
Source organism: Fusarium sarcochroum (assembly GCA_013266185.1). Classification (NCBI taxonomy): domain Eukaryota; kingdom Fungi; phylum Ascomycota; class Sordariomycetes; order Hypocreales; family Nectriaceae; genus Fusarium; species Fusarium sarcochroum. Next base: position 47,036 of record JABEXW010000060.1, on the reverse strand, counting down.
CTTCCTGGGTGCCAGTCCCGGCAGTGGTCAGGCACGCCCTCGAGCGGTGTGACAGCAGCTTTGAGCTCTTCCATTAACTTATCGGTAAGAAGCGTATCTGATTTGATTACACAAACAGCATAATCCATGACGGGAATTAGACCTGTCTCTTGGCAGATTCTGGCCTTGGCCTCCAGTTCGTCAAAGCACTATGTACAGTTAGTGGGAAAGAGTGTTTGGGTAGGAGTTGAATACGCATACATAATCTACCATCTTGTTCGTAAAATCGCCATTAGGTTGATATTGCGCCCAAGGCATTTGAAGAGCTTCTTGCTTCCATTTGGAGACAATCTCAGGATTGTGGACCTTAAGCCACCACTCGGGTTTGTTTGTGAGATCCTCTACTAACTTGAGCATGCATACTTCGCGGTTCGTCAAAGTTGGTGCTTTCCAGTCGTGCCAGGTCAGGCCGAGAAGAATAGGATGACGCTCTGCTTCCTGGATTCTATAGCTCAATGGCAGACCATATCCTGGTAGGCGAAGGCAGTCTTCTCTTTTCTGAATCTCGTCGCAGCTGATATTAGTAACCTAAACTCGTGTCTTTGCAAAACGGTGTATGATAGGTGAAGCTTACCGGCGGCCCATTGAGTTTTCTAGTAAATAGTGCTCTCTCAATGCACGTTTCTGCCCAGCCAGCAATCTTTCTGTTGAACAGCTCCTCAGACTTCCTTTGTATATCCTCTAGAGTAGGTATAGGGTCTTCTGAATTCCGGATCCATGCTACCAACTCCTCCACTTCCTCTTCAGAATGATCAGCTTCAGTCATCAATTCAAGACTGAATGGAGTCTCGATGTTTAACGAACCTTGAGATGACATGTTGGCTGCAGTAGGATATCAGCGAATGAGCGCGAAAAGTTTGAGGTGAGATGAGAACTGTTGATGGCAACGCTCGACTTTTTCATAGGCTGTAGTTAGTCAAGACGCATGGATCACCAACAACCAACAACCAACAAATGAGTCAGGCCGTTCAGCTGAGGTCACAGCTTGTATCAACTAAACAACGACAAAATTCTTCTAGTAGGTGATTAGTTAGCCATTGTGATTTTTCAATGAGCATGTAACAAAAGCAAACATTCAATCGTATGACAGTAATCACCCGCTTCAGCCATTTGGAAGCAGTATGTGGCTCAGCACCAAACAAGGCGAGGCGTAGCTTTCGTGTGTGGCTAGGCAGTCGGACTAACAGTGTCTCCGCAGCCGGGATAACCTTGCCAAGCTTGATGACTGATGAGCGGTCAAAGCACAAATTCGATCAACACGCCAAATGCCAAATCGAGACAAGGCGAAGGAGCCTCGCGAGCCGCGTCCAAGCTCACACAACCACTCGTTTTTCGCGCATTTGTGGAGCTGAAGCCTCTCCCTCTCCCTCTCCCTCTCTCCTCGCGCGAGTGCGAGAGCGAAACGCGAGGCAATCGAGCCTGAGCTTGGGATTGAGCTTGGGGATGGCTTCTTCGTAGAGATCAAGACAGACTAAATTAACATAAATAAATCATGGCCAAGCCCTCATCAGAAGTTTTAATCATCAACACAACACTCACCAACAACAATCACAATCACAATCACAATCACCCTCAAACTCCACACACAATGACCACACATACCATCCGCAAAGTCGTCTACTCCGCCTTTGGTGGTCCCTCCAACGTGAGCGTCATCACGGCTGAGATTCCTCCTCCCGCCAAAAATGAAGTCCAAGTCGATGTCATTTACTCTGGATTTTCCGGCGCCGACATCCAAATGCGGATTGGCACATACCCCATGCAAAAAAGCGCCCCAATGACTCCCGGCTACTGCTTCGTTGGTCGGGTTAGCACCAATGGCGATAAATCCTCCAGGTTTCGGCCTGGTCAACTCGTCGGAGCCATCTCCATGTATGATGCAGAGGCTCAAAAGATCAATATCGCTGAAAAGTATTTGGTTGCGATTCCTGAGAGTGTCGATATGCGCCAAGCCCTGGGTGTGATTCTTGACTGGAATACCGCCTATGGTTTGGTGTATCGCGCTACCAATCTGGTGGGCAAAGGCCAGCGCGTCTTCATCCACTCCATTAGTGGGGCTGTTGGCTATGCTGTCATGTCCCTCTGCTTGCTCGAGGGTGCCGAGGTCTACGGCACGGCTTCGGAGCGGAACCACGCCTCCCTCCGAGAGCTCGGAGTTACACCCTTTACATACGCCAACAAGGACTGGATGGATGAGATGAAGAAGCGTGGTGGTGCCCACGTCGTCTATGACCCAATTGGCTTCGAGAGCTGGAACGATTCGTGGGATATTCTCATCACCGATGAGCCCAGTCGACTCGTTGGTTTCGGCGGCAACATGAACGTTATCCAGGGCGACAATGCCAAGCCCCGCTCGCAATTCCCTGCACAGGTCAAGCTCTTGGCCAAGAACGGTTGCCTGTTTACCAAGAGAAGCACGTCATTCTACTATATTGACCGCGACCGTGCCACCTACATGGAGGATCTTCATTCCATCTTGAACCTGCTCATTGATCGCAAGATTGAGGTGCCAATCAAGCACACTTGGGATTTGGAGAATATCAGGGAGCCTCATGAGCAATGGGGTAAGACCCCGGGAATGGGCTCTTGTGTGGTTCGCGTGGACCCCAATGCCCCTTGAAAATATGTATAGCAGATTGTATGGAGGATATGGTTGGTGTTTTACTTTTTCGTTTGGTTCTAGCGATGATAGATAATTAAATTGTTCCTTTTGACTCGATCGCATCCTGCTAATGCAACTACCCTATATCCGGAAATCTGTGTCTTATCTTGAGAGTTGTGTAATAGTGGTTGTCTATAAGTCTATAGAATGAGACTTTGTGCTATCATGTGAGAAATATCAAAGAATCTCGATTCCTGATCTTGTAGCTTTATCGATTTACTGCGGTACTTTGTTTGTCTGTGTTCTTCATACTTGATTCTTTCAATGAGGTGAACATAAACGGTTAAACTCATGTTCCGAGATCCCTGCTTACCAAATCGATGACATAATCGGAACAATGTTAGTCCTGGCGTTCTACCAACCACAAACACGAACGGACTTACTCACGTAAGCACTACTGCGTAATGAACTGTTTACGGGCGACATAAAACAGGGGAGTAACGCGCACGAAAATTAATGCTCAAATGGTCTGGCTTGGTCCCATGTCTTTTTGTCACCCATTAGTCTAGCTATTCACAGGACAGTAAGACAGTAAGACAGTAACACATGGAAGCAATGAATCTTTCCTTATTTTACTCAAAGTTTCCTGCCCTCCATGGAAAGGCTTATCCCTATGTTACAACTTTGCTAATCTGTTCCAAACTTGATTCATAATGGCAAACTCAAAAGCAGTCCTGCTGATTACAGGAGCATGGCATGTCCCCAAGCATTACCACAAGCTCATCCGTGAACTCGAGGCCAACAACGTAAGAGTCATTTGCGAGAAATTACCAACAAACAACAACGCTGTCCCGCCAAACACAAGCATTCAAGATGACATCGCTTTTATCAAAGAGATCGTCAATAAAGAAGCTGCTGCCGGTACGCATCTCACCGCCATCGGACACTCTTGGGGTGGGATGATAGCCTCTGCGGCTCTGGCAGATTTTGCAATTTCATCCCAATCCAACACAGGCGGTGTTGTAGACATCATCCTGATAGGTGCTTTCGTCCCTTCAGAGAACGATTCCCTGGCGGGTCTCTTTGGCGGAATACTGCCACCCTTCTTGGTCACCCAACCTAACAAGACCCTTGTACCCACCGACCCCATACATCATTTCTATCACGACTTGGGGGAAGAGGAAGCCCAGTGGGCTGAGAGGACAATGGTAGCTCATGGTAGCGATGCGCAATACGCTCCGATTAATTGCGACAAAGTGGCATGGCGCGTCATTCCTCTGACCTACATCATCTGCGAGAACGACCAAGGCCTGCCGAGCTTTGTGCAGGAGATGATGATTGGGAAAGTGGAAGAACAAGGGTTTAAAGTGCAGCGATATCGACTACCTGCATCTCACAGTCCTTTCTTAAGCATGCCTGGGGAAGTTGCAGAAATCGTGTTGAAGGTCATCAACTCGCGATAAGTTTGCTTGAACGTTTGTTACTTGGAGAGGAATGCAATCTGTGATTTCGGAATAGAGCTACTGTATAGATGAGACATATGTGCATCTTAGTTACAATTCCAACATTCTCAGTTAGACACAGATCCATACCTTTTCCAGCTTTCATGAAGCGATATGCTGACCTATAATAGTCTGCCTTATAGATCACAATCTTTCTAATATATAGTCCACAAACTCAGCATTTTTGTTACGCATAGCACGATTCCCGTGATGGTTTTTCTATTCGGGGCAATGCGGGTTTCATACATAATGTAAATGAATGAACATAGTTAAACACAGTGTTCATTTCAATTCCATATTGGCAGTTCTGTTAATTTTAGTTCTGTTCATGTACATGTACTTCTCTTTCTCGAGGCGGAAAGTCCAAGTTCATGTTCGGTTGAACAGATTGGAGGATGATCCGTCAGTTCTATAGTCAAATCACAAGGTCTGGACATCCACTGCTACGCAAATAGACGGTAGTAATAGGACTAGAAAACTGGAACACCTTCACAGCAATAACTGAACTCTAGGTGTGGCACCGAGAACAGCAGAACTTGCAGTTCAAAAGGCCCTGTAGCAAAGTGAACATATCGCTGAACACCAAGATCGACTGGTCGAAACACATTCAATGACAATCGCAAATGAGACAAGTGAGATGAATCTTGCTAAATATTGTGTGAACATCTTCTTCGCTCAGCCGAACAACAAAACAATCGACAAGAATAGCGGATGAGGTTTTTGAAGTGAATATTTCTGGAAGACTATATAATCCTTCTTTGCCTAGCAATGCCACTCCCTCCCTTTCTCAACCACAACTCACGGCATCTCGACTTGCTAAGCAACATCAACAGCAACTCTTTCTACACCACCAACTTACCCCACTCAACACTACCAGCTTTCCCCTAGACCGTTCAATCGTCTCAAGATGTGCCACATCACTACCACCGCTCTCAAGTGCGAGGACTGCCATGTTGCAGAGCCTACCACTGATCAGACCATTCGTGAGTGTCAGCGCGTCAAGGAGAAGAAGCCCTGCCGTGGCTACACTTACACCACCCGCTACCGCCCCTTCGTCTGCATGGAGTGCCACCAGGAGCGTGCCATTCAGAATCGCAACAACTACACTTGGTAAGTTGATAATAACCACGCCCCTGTTTGGCATTTAGGAAACCTGAGAGAGTTTGACATGGACGACTTGAGAATTACCCGACTGACGGAAGGGTAAGTATTGGATGATGGAAGTTGAAGGACTATTGCTAGGCTGAAGTCAGTAAATGAGAAACTAGATAGCTAGGTAGATAGACAGATCGCTAATAGATTTCTGTTAGCGTCACTATTCGTTTACTTACTGTCCTTTCTTTGAGATTGATCATCCCCCTGCCGCTGTATTGATACATCTGAAGAAGATGAAAAGATGAAACAAAGGTTTTCAGAGTCGCCTATCCATAAGGCTCATCGGCAAGTTTGACCCTAGTCAGTAACATGTTCCATCCCAACAGTAAAAGATGCAAAAAATGATGATCAGGTACTGCAGTGCAAGTACCGTGCCACGTCAAGGGATCGAACCTTGGACCTTATCATTACTAGTGATACGCTCTACCACTGAGCCAACGCGGCGCCTTCTGATTGGTTGAGAGCGGCGGATGATATTTGTCTATCTATAGCCTGGCATAGTATCCGCTATATTCTGGTTTATGATATTCATCGGGGCTTTCCTGTATAACATCCATGGCAGACAATAGTGCCCTCGGAATAGAGGATTGTCGACTGCATATAACATGACTCACCAGCCTCTACCACATAAGCCCTTTCGCTATGTCGCACTTTGTTGAAAACAGAAAGGAAGCAAGAAGGTTTCGTGCAATCACAGTCAAGTTTATCCAAATGCCTCGCTCACAGGTAGCTGGTTATCTCTGGGTCCATCCACGCCAGCCTCCCATTCGGAGTTTTCCCACATACTGTGATCCAATACCACACTACTGTTTATGCTGGAGTAGCCATTGTGGTTAAGCGACACTGATGGCGTGCGTGAGCTACATAGTGGCATCAGCTATTTAGAAGCAACCCAAGTGCAGATCGTTTCGTGGTAGGTCACTATTTGGTGGTAGCCATCGAGATACGGCTCATGACGCTATCATTGTGTGACCAACCCCTCATCGATAGTCCATTTCAAATCATACCCCATAGGTCCCAATGCATATTTCGCTAAATCTCCGCAAACTGACGTGCTGCCTGGAGAAACTATTCCGGGAAGTAATTATGGTACTTAAACGAGTGATATCCTTGAAGTAGATGAGACAAGAAACCTTAGACCTGTCTAGAAACCACAAATATGTCAACCACTGTGACCGAAACGTCAGGCTCTGCCATCACTGTCAGACCAGCCTTTGACAGTACTATTCATAAGCAATACAAATATGGAGAATACCTTCCAGTATACGATGAAACGACCACGCTCCCACCCCTGCAGTCCTTCGAGTTCAACGATCGTGGACTCGTGGCCAACAAATCCAAGTCCAATCTTTTCCCCAAAGACCATCCAGATATCAAGGTTTCACAGCTCACCCCTCAAATTGGAACCGAGGTACATGGTCTTCAGCTCTCTCAACTGAAAGATCTACAGAAGGACGAGTTGGCCCTTCTGATCGCTGAGCGTGGTGTCGTGGTTTTTCGTAATCAGGATTTCAAGGACATCGGCGTCGAAAAGCAGAAGGAGTTTGGCCGCTACTTCGGCCCATTGCATATTCACGTAAGTGCACGTCGAAATAGGAGGCGGTGATTGCAAATGACTGATGTTTGACTATCAAGCCGACTGGTGCGCATATCAAGGACCATCTCGAGTTCCACAATATCTATTTGGGACCTGATAATGAATATCGTAATGAGAGCAAACTTGACAAACTTAATACCATAGGATATCACTCTGACGTATCTTACGAACACCAGCCTCCCGGCATCACGATACTCACGCTCCTTTCTGTGCCCCCGACCGGTGGTGACACGATCTGGGCAAGCCAGACTGCTGCATATAAGAGGCTGAGCACACCATTCAAGACGCTCCTCGAAGGTCTACGTGCTGAGCACAGCGGGTTTCCCCAGGCCGATAAGGCTAACCGGGACGGCAAACATGTCAGAAGACAGCCCGTGAAGAGTGAACACCCTATTGTGAGAATTCATCCGGTAAGAAAAAACACTCGAACTCGAAATGACGTTTCACTGACAATATCTACCAGGCCACTGGCCAAAAGGCTTTATTCGTACAGCCCGGCTTCACCAAGCGCATCATCGGACTGAAGCAAGAAGAGTCTGACGGTCTGCTCAAGATTCTGTTTAAGGTATGTACTCGATAAATGTACCTTTGGGAACAGAGAAAATTAACTGTGATCTAGCACATAGCCAACGGACAAGACTTTCAAGCCCGTGTTCGGTGGGAAGAAGGCACCGTTGCCCTATGGGATAACAGAGTCACTGCCCACACTGCTGTCAACGACTACGATGTGCACAATCCACAAGAAGGTCTGCGTCACGGGTTTAGAATCACCACATTGGCGGACAAGCCCAAGGGGGTAGCTGGCCTGGAGAGTGTCTGGTAGCTCGGATGAAGCTGATAAAGCTGAGCGAAATGAAACATGGAATTGAGCATATTATCTTGTTTATTGACTGTTGTATTGGTGAATATAAACAAGAATATCATTGATTACAACTCTAGAAGTGATCTATTCTATGACTACCTATTCCGTGTCGCCATATAATCCCTGAAGAAATTCCCGATTTGCGCCAGTTACTCATGTGATAGTAGGGTGTCAGACAAGTGTCATCTATCATTCACTGCTGTTGTTCGGTAGTCGGGAGGGAGACTTCCACCTTGTTGAGTGCATGATCGTATAGGGGACCGAATTGCCGTGCGGTATGTCGGAACTTTGCTAAGCTCAAGAAACTCCTCAGAGTCTGTAGAAGCCGCATCTGACGAGTTGCGTGATGGCAGGTCATTATGTCTAGACTGCAAGGGTCCTTGGTCTGTGGCACACTCCGCCATCTGGCCGGCAGTCAAGTCTGAACGGCGTGGAGCGATCATATCAGACTCTCTGACGTCCGAAGCAAGCAACTGCGGATTTTGATCGGAGATTTGCCAATCTTCCATATTCTCGTAAAGCTGGTCGAGAATATGCTCGCCATATCCTGGTGGGCAGCTGGTCTCATTTGCCAGGTCTTGTGAGTTGGATATTTGATTGACCAGGGCCCCCTGCTCATCGAGAGCCATAAATGGTGAGATAAAGATGTGAACAGGAAGTCCCATATCAAGCTTGTCGATCAGCACTTATCTCCTCCGTACGTACCAATCGAGTGACTTACATGGGAAATATGTCCATCCTGATTTTGAATCGGGATGTGTATCTTGAGTTTATGGCGAATTTTAATCCCCTGAGCATCTATGTCCTGGGCACACTCCCTCAATCTTTTCGGTAGAGGCAGCCTCTTGTTGATTACCCAACCTTCTTGACTTGTTTCTTCAATATTGTCTTGCCAGTCTCTTTCTCTTGAAACCTTCAAGTCCCAGCTGCAAATCTTGCGCTCGCTCTTGTGTTCTCGTGTATAAACGTAGTGTCTGCTATGCATGCTGAATTCCCAAAACTCCACTAGAGTCACGATAATACGTTCCAGTTCAATAGCCTTAACCAGTGGCGTGAAGCGCATTTCCAGCATGACCGAGCCACCGAACACAGCGGCTTTTGTTGGAATGGACACCGAATAGTCCACCTTATCGATCCATGTTTGCTCAATGCTCATAGTGTGCATGAATTCAAGAGCAGTCGGGGAGAGTGTGCGAATGACTCGAACTTGCTTGCTGGAACACATCTGTCGAGCCAGTTTACCCCGACTAATTGTGGCCCTGAGACCGTAGACGATAGAAGCTTCCCGGATACCCTCAAGGCTTTCAAGAGTATCGTTCGGCAACATGAGTTCAAAAGGCCACTCATAGTTCCCAGCTGGTACAACGACACTTTTACCGCTGTTTCGCACGAACGCAGGCCATTTGTGCTTTAGAATATGGGTGGTGTGAGCTACTCCAGGGTCCGTTAACCACCTTGCCGTCAGATTAGTTCCGGGCCACCTATCAGAGGGCAACAACTGAAGATACTGTTCAAGGCAGACTTACGCATGACGAAGGGTACCATCTAGACGAAGCCTGATGTCTTCAAGTTTGAGAGGAGAATGTAAGCAAAGTACTACAACTCCCTTGAGTAGTTGATCAGACGATTCATGTTGACTGCCATGGAAGACGATAAAGTCTCTTTCAAGCCTGTTGGTAAAGTGAGACACAAATTTGATAATAAATTGTTGTGATGAGTTTGCGGACCTGATTTCGAAGAGAGAATATGGTGTGGAAGATATGCCGCTGAATGAGGCGCTGAAAGGCTGTTTGTTGGAGGCATGAACAGCCGAAGCATGCATGACGAATCGGTATTCTGATATTTAGTAGCCTTTAACAGTTTATGGAAATAAAACGAGATTCGGAAAATTGAGAGGGTCACAAAATCTGCCAGGATATGAATCTTATGAAACTGGATTCTGTTGGTCTGTTGGGGAAGCCTCGCGCAATGCCTCGGCTTACGCGTGGGCTGACGGATGATAAGAAGCTGAACATGAGCTGACGTGACGATGCATTTTAGTTGCTCGGTATCATCGGGAAAAAGCATGACACGTCGGCACTAAATCAGATTATGCCGTGACTGGACATAACTTATCTTGTGCACAAGATAAACCCTGGCAGGGCCTAGACCGCCGAAATACCGACTCATTTTGCATGTGATGAGATCAGCATACACGTCGCGTGTTGCTTTATGATTCCACAGAAATATGTCCGTAATGAGAACCCTAATAAGCGAATACGATGAAAAATTTCAAGGGAGAGACTGTTTTCTCTTCAACTTTGTATGTATACCCTAGGTCAATCACATACTGGCCAGTTCAAGAGACATCCACGTGGAATTACGATCCTTGCACCGCGCCTCAGCATGTGCTTGCTTCATTGGGTTTGCTCACTTATCGCACTCGACATTCCTGGTTACATGGTGCATTCTTTGTATCTTGGATGCTCGTCCGCTCGCCAACACGTATCGATCAAACTCTAACCCTCCAGACTCAAGAGATCTCAGTATGGTATATCTTCATGGAGTAGACCCATAAACTGCTGGTTACTGTGGAACCAATCCCCAATATCAAACGATGAACCGTGATCCCCATCAAGAGTTGCATTTCTGACTCCCATATCACTCATAAAGTTTGTGAGTTCAAGATCAGGCATCGTCAAGTCACTTGAAGTCGACGGGGCTCCGTTTGTGTGAGATGATGGCAGGCGAGACTTGATGTAGAATCGCGCTGCTTGACAGAGAAGCTCATATAGTCGATAAGGGTGACTGAGTGGCTCCGGATCGGAATTTTCTGGCTTGAAAGACGCGGCAAATCTGTCCAGACGATCTATATCGCCCATGTCAAAGTTTTGAACAGCATGAGTAAACACGATGCTGAAAGGAACGAAAGGCGTATGTAAGATAGCCCTAGATAAATAAATCAGTCAAGGCTGGCTCTTCGGCAGAGAAGGGGAAAACATTTAAATACTTTGCGACTGGGTAGTATTACTCACCAATTAATATACCTCCTGATCAACAAGGGATTTTTGCAGCCATTGACCAGCTTCATGCACTGGTCATGTAAGTCCAAGGTGTTGCGCGCGACGGTGATATAGCAACCAGAAAGATCCATATTACCAGGCCCCGGGATTGCCCTAAGAATCATGGCCAATAAAGATGACTGGCAAACTAGATCGCAATGGAGATATATGACTTTCATCGGGTCTTCTTCCATACCCCCGCTGTGACTCAACGCTCCCTATAAAGGTGAGTTAGGCACTTGTATAGATAATCAAGCTGCTAAACGTACTGCAACATCTTCTTGAGACTCATCAATCAACAATTGAAGTTCTTGGGCAAGACTCTGAGCAATCCCACCACGCTCATTGCTGGTTGAGGATAAACCGGTCGGACTGTACAGTTGGTCGTAGACCTTTCCCTGGATTCTCCCGACTTGAATGGACCGATGCTGGTTTGGTTCAGTTGGCAAGGTAATATCAGACTCACGGATACTAGAACATCGTCCTAGTCTTAACGAAAGACTGTTTTCGTAGGTGTATACAGCCCAGAATAAACGAATTTGAATATCGTGTAAGACATTCTCGCCTTTTGAGGTGTCGAGCCGATGGTAACCCAGCGTCTGGCAAAAGGTCATGGCGGCTGAGATCAAGGTCCACGCTTGTAACGCTCTGCTCTCTTCAACAGAGTATAAGGCCTTGACAGTATCAGTGTCTTCCTTTGAATCATGTTGAGAGGTTACACACTCCAAGGGTAAGGGCAGCAACAAGTTCCATAGATGCTGGCAATAACAATGGAAGCTTCGAGAGGGCACTGCCGAGACTCGATCGATAGAATTGACAGTATTCACTGTGTTCCGCAGCTCCATAGACGACTGCATATTCAGCAAAGACGTAAGATAAGAAGCTATTCGCAATTATGAATTCTGCTTCGGTATGGTCATCCACGCCAAAATATACTTTGGTGCATATTTGCTGAAATAGGTCAAGGGGAAGAAATCTGCAGATCCATACGATTCGATAATCTGTTGAATGAGCTGAGGCTCTATTAGCACTTATTCGGTACAAGATATCAACAACAACGCACACTTTGCCCAACGTAAGATTTGTACAACTGCCTCCAAAGGGGGCGCGGGTATTTTCCTTGACTGATGATCAACGGCATGCTCAGCTCTGGGCAAGGTTTGTGTAATTTGGGGGCGCTCCAAAGCATTGACAAGGCTTTTTAAAGAAGAAACAATCTGGGGGCTCGCCTGGCTCGAATCACTGTCTTGTGCGACGGATTTAACGAAATCAATGATATGTGATGAATAATCCCAGTGAGGGAGAGGAGCGACTGAGGGTGCAGCATGGGTCGATGCCAATTGGTTATTCTCAGCTACGATCTGCTGTTGGGGGAAGTGGTGATGCTCGTGTGTTGATTGTGCTGCTGTTCTTGGATTCACATCAAGCTCTTGTAACAGAGACTTGATGCTACTGACATCACGAGCGATATCGTCAATCTTTCGTTCACTGTAACAACGATTAATCAACTATTTACGGGAGAGTCTAAAAGGGTTTAGTTACTACTGTTCTGAAACCGAGGCTCTTTGCCTGGCAGTTGCCGGCCTCGGTGCAATCCTACTATGGGTGCAATCGACACGGGCAGATAGGCAGTTTGAGCAAGGTGTTCCTCTATCACAGCCAATCTGAAGCAAAGGCATGTTTGTCAGAATTGATACAGGGTTCCAGAGTGAGAAATGGTACCTTTCGTGCTCTACACTGATCGCACTGGCAAACCAATCAGATTGTCAACAGCAGTCAAAAAAAGCATCGGGTGACAATACCGAGCGACGGGCAATTGCTGGGCGGCTAGCAGGCCTCTCATCAACCGGAGATCCGCGGTTTTCCATGTTGGAATGTGTTTGTAGAGGCTAAAGTTTGTCATCAGAGAGTGGATAAATTGAGCAAGAGGGGCCATGACAAGGTGACAAAGCCGACGGATACACGCGGGTTTCCGGTGTTAATCAGCAAAGGACCCGACTCAACCAATCAGAATTGTTGATCATCGCTTCCTACTGGCATGGCCTGGTCGAGCATGTCTATAGAAAATCAGTATAAGTAGCTCCCTTCGCGTTGTATCTTGTAGAAAGTATCAGACACACTGAAAACAATCAATTCAAAGTTACAACATTTCTATCTCTTCATCCAACACCATGTCTCAGAACATCCTCATCACTGGCGCCGCTGGCTACATGTAAGTACGCCTCATGATCGATTCTTTTCCTCTACCATCTAAACACTTAACAGCGGTGGATCTGTCTTGACCGACATTCTATCCCGTACCGATGAGACCCTGAAGGCTGTAAAGCTATTTGCTACCGTTCGAGGCCAGGATCAAGTCGACCAGATATCCAAGCTGGAGCGAGTCCAAGTCGTGCAAGTCGACGTCAACGATAAAGCGGCTGTCGAGGAAATAATTACGCAAAATAAGAGTGCGTAAGCTACAAACACTTGCTTTCATGGTACCTAACGATGTGATCAGTTGATGTCGTCGTGCATACAGCAGGGTCTATGTTTCCAGTCATGGTGTCTAATCTGCTGAGTGCTCTTGGCGAGCGACGCCGCATCAGTGGTACTAAGACGTACCTAATCCATGTAAGCCCTTGTCCCTAATAGCAAGATATCGTCTAACGGCGGGAAAGTCATCTGTTGCCACTATGTTCACGGAAGAAGGTGGATGGCCTTTCGGCGAGGTAAAGGATACCGACTCCATCATCGACAAAGAAAGGGAGATTGGAGTTGACAATCCCGTGCGACGAGTAAGTCTCGACTCGTACTATTCATGCTAATACCTGTGCTGATCAAATTGTAGACCAACCTTGTCCTCGCGGATGAGGGCAAGGCTCAGGGCGTGGAAACTTTCAACCTCGCTGTGCCCATGATTTGTAAGTCTTCATTCTGCAGCCACCCGAAGCGTGTGTGAAATAAGTAAGCTAACTTTTGGATAGATGGACGAGGAACTGGAGAGTGCAGGAAGCTCTCAGTGAATCTCCCAGCCTTGATCCGAACCAGCATCAAGTTGAAGAAAGTCCACAAATTTGACACTGATGCGGTAAGCCACCGCCTTGAACATTTTGTGCATTGAAGATAAGCGCTAAAACATATCCAGAGCCCCTGGACGGCTCATATCTCCGACTTGACCACTTACTATGTTCTACTTTTGAGCAAGATCCTGAAACGGGAGCCTCTGTCTTTTGGCAACGATCGCTATTTCTTTCCAATTGCTCACCGCGCACCTTGGTGGGCTGTAATGGACAAGATTGCCAAGGCACTCTACGCGCGTGGTCTTATAAACGACCCAACACCACAGATCTGGGAAAACAACGATATTGCAGCTGATTCCCTCGGATTCCCGCGTCTGTATATTAAGGGCATTGGCATGTCCAAGTGAGTACTCCTAAGCTCAGGTGGTGTTCTTGACTAATTTTCTTCAGTGGCGATCTCATTCCAGTGAATGCACAAGAGCTGGGATGGAGCCCTGCGTGGAACGAAGAGAAGTTTTTGGATAGTATGGACGATGAGATCCGGGATGTGCAAGAGTTGGATACTGTCAAGATGTCACTCTTTGACTCTCTTGTCTCAAAGCAGGATCAGTAGTCATCTGGCCAGCCACTTATAGACGTAGCCATCTTATACATCCACTACTTGATAGAATTTCGTGTTGAGAGAACCAGTCTAGGAATCATGCGCACAGCGTCTCTTCAATCTTGTTCACGCCACCCTGTATTGACCTTAGAATGAGGAATGAACAATCTATTCTGTCTGCTTAGTACATGAAAAAAATGACAAGAGCATTGATTGCATTCCCAAATGGTAAACAGCTTGGCAAAAAGAACTCAGGTATTGAGTACATGAATAATGCTTGACAATGCGTATTTGCGACATGCAAGATCTCATCTGTATGGTTATGCCAGTCTCTCAAGAATGAAATAGTATTAGGCCTCAGCCTGCAACTGCAACAGCCGTCCTCAGCGCTAAACTTCGTAGTGTTGGAGTAGGACCACATCTATTCACTTGCCCTGGTTTTGGGACTGATGCACCCAGGGCACCATGTCTGGACGGGGAAAGATTCCTCCTGCCCCAGAACCAGAATTTGGCACGATTTTCCCAGAGAAGAATGAAGGCAAATCGTGAGTCATGGACCCCAGAGTCGTCGATTGGCTCAAGTTTGAAAGCAACAACGTAGAAGGCTGGTAGATCACTGGGGAAGGACCAGCGTCGAAGTGCCTCACGGAAACGTCGTGGTTGCGTTGCAGTTAACTCGCAGATGATGCCGCCCCAAGTAGGAGACAGAGGTGTCATGGAGTATCCAAGAGGCCATTTGTGGCTGGCTATCGCAGAGTGTATGCGATAATCTTGTCCGCTCTGTCGCAGCACGTATTCGACTGGCAGCTCAAGGCTCTTCAAGATTAGCATTGGTGGTTTTGCCCCAGCACTGAGTAGAAGTCTGATGACAAAAAGGTATCTTTGACGCACAATGTGCGGAGGCTTGGCCTCCGCAATGCTCCCATACATGGCCGCCTCAAGAGCATTTTTAAACCACGCCTTAAGTTCAAGGTTAGGGTCAGCCCGTTGCCTCCGCAGCAAGACATATACCTCGTCAAAAATCGCGTAGTAAGCTGCTACAGCCAGAGCACTGCCGAATCCCCGAGGCAATATGGTGTCTGGATTGACTTTGCAGTCTGCCCCAAGCTTGCTTAAGCGTTTAGAACACTCGCTCTTAACAAAAGCACACAACGGACTTTGCCAGGGGCTTGTGAGGGTGATCTCAGCACCAGAGTTAATTAGTAAATTCTTCCCTTCCATACTTCTCATAAAGGAAGCTGCAGATAGAGCAGTTCCGTGAAGTCCTTCAGGGCATACAGCGTTGACATTAGCCCCGGCCTGTATGAGAAGGCGAGCGCACTCCAGGTATCTTTCTTCCTCTTCGGTCCAGTGATCTATGTAAAAGTCCCACTCTCCATCAATCTCGTCGGACTCGATAGTGAAAGTCCGGATGAGAGGCGTCACAGATCGGGTTCCCTTGTTGACGTCTGCTCCAGCCATGATCAAGAACTTGACAGTATCAATCCAGCCTTGGCTGGCTGCGGCACAAAGTGCAGTTTCTTGCAGTGGGGAATCAGAAACGAGGTTGATATCTGCACCTCGATTGAGTAAAAAGACAATGACTGGAATGTCGCACTCGTAAGCAGCAACTGCCAGGACAGTTGGAGATCGCCCACCATCTGTGCCATTGATATCAGCCCCAATATCAAGAAACCTCTGAAACACTTCCCTTCTATGAACGCAAACGGGAGATCTTCGACAACAAGATCCTGTGATAGTTTCGATTAGGCATTGATGGAGATTCTTAGGGCTTAAGCCAATATCAATGAGTTCGCCGAGTATGGGATGGCATGCGGGTTTATCGATGATGTCCAAAATGTTTTCGCCGGAATTTCCCAGACGTGTATCTACTCCATATTCAAGTAGCACTTTGGCTGCGGACCAATTGTGCATGCACAGAGCAGCGTGTAACGGCGACGAGTAGCGACAACCTTGAGGTGCAGCTTCGTTGATGTTTGCGCCGTTGTCAAGTAGAAGGCGGATGGTCTGGGCGTCCTCCGCTCCGATACAAGCTTCAAACAAAGGGCTGGTTGCGTAATGATCTTTCGACTCTTGTAGAATGTGTTGGTGGTTGATGTCCGCTCCCCGGTCAATGAGCTTCCGCATTGTTTCCAGGTCATCGTGGCGAACAGCCTCTGAGAGACATGTTCTACAATCTAAAGGACCCATTCGATTGACATCGGCTCCTGCATCGAGAAGGAGTTCGATCGCCTCGGTGATCTGGTTCTTGATGGCCACGTTCAGGGGCGTCAACAGTCCATGGTTGACCGAAACTTTTCTTCGCAGCAAGAATCTCCACACAGAAGTGTTTTTGAAAAGTAGCGACAGTTCCAGGAGGGTTTGACCCTTTGAACTACACTGATCAAGATCGACGCTTGTATCTTCCCACCAGTCAGACAAAAGGCGATACGGAATCTTCAAGCAGACTAAGATGATAGGTCGCTCGTCTATGAGTCTGCTATAGATGCTTTGCTTGAATCTACTAGGCAAAGTCTTGGCCCTTTCAGCCTTCATGTCCTCGTTCCACGTAACAAAGTGAGTACTAGCAGTGTCGAAAGAACCAAGAAATAGCTTCAGTAGCCGTACCAAGCGTTTCTCTCCTACAGGATCGAAGGCTTCACCATAGTCTAGATGATCTAGCCAGTAGAGTTGGAGTTGGAGTCGGAATATCCTGACACCATAGTGATACTCCCTCCCAATTTCGGTTTCAAAAAGAAACCATTTCAGGCAAGATGTCGCAACGAATAATTCTGCAGCCTGCAGAGAGCAATGATACTGTTCAAAATACTTGCAATCGGACAAATGATGGAAACAATGACCACCAGCTATATCCGGATCGCAGTCAGCGAGGATATTTAGAGACAATTGATTGAGAGTCGTGTTGGTAATTCTTGTGTATAGCTCTTTTGGGTTGTCGTGAGAGAACGGAACATCCGTGGTCGGATTAAGCGGCAGGATCAAGGAGTAGGGGCTCTGCGGCAACGGAGCCTTTAAGCATAAAATCCATTTCATAGCTGTGAGTATTTTCAAATCTCGATCGACATCCTGTTCTTGGATCGTGTTGAACATGCGGTGATAAAGCGCATCCAGGTTCATTGGTAGTTCTTCCAACCGCTGTTGGATCTCTTCAGTTGTTGAGCTAGAGGAAAGATACCTGAGCTGTAGCGATGCCAACTGAAGCGAAGTATCATCGTTATCCAGAATGACTTGACTGATTTTTGCCTTGAGTTCCCGAGACTCGTCCGGCAGCTGTTTTGTGTATGTTCGATTTTTAGTTGACAGTATTTCTGAATAAATCAACGAAGCTATGTCGTCCTGTCGTGACACAGCTTCAATCTTGACAATCGGTCGACCTACAAAATGCCGCTCGACCTCAACATCGTGGCGACTCGAGCAAAAGACCCGAACTCTGGGATAATGTTGCCGAACCAAGTCGTCCAAAAAGTCTAACACAGCCTGCCGTTCGCTGGGCTCACATTCGTTTAGAGCATCGAGGACAAACGTAACGGTTGCATACTCGTCAATCAGCTCGGACAGAACTTTACGACATTGCGATATGCCCAAGCGGGAACCTCGAAATTTCGGGCTTGGCCTCAGGGACAGAATCGGCTTGTAGACTCCCGGCCCTTCATGTCCTGGATGCCAGACGGGCTTAACTCCAAGTTGCCGAATGAACTTTTTGATGATATTTTCCAGTTCTCCAAGCGAATCTGAATCTCGCAGTTCCCGATCGTGGCGGAAATAAGAGTAGGCCACTCCATGGGCAAGACCCTCGCGTACGGATGTCATGCGAAGGTCGTCAATTATTCTGGACACTAGGAGAGTTTTGCCCACGCCGGCTTTATGACTATCAGCTCATGTTTCCTTGGCAGTCGGTAAAAAAGGTAAAAAAATAAAGACAAGAGTCTCTAACTTACACGGGCCATACAGTATTGCCACTCGAGGAACCCACTGTTTCCAGTCTTTGTACCCTGGGTCGTTCAGAATCCAAGCACATGCATCAGCTGAACGGTTGTCTTGAAGGAGGAGGTGGTAGTCATTTCCTTCAGGGGGCGCGATTACTCTAGGTAAATTCTCAAGAGCCCGTTTGGTGACTGCTTGAAAAGATTGGTTGAGTCTATGAAAGGACTCTTCGCTGTATATCTGGTGACAAGAGATAGCCTGTTTCTCCAGACATTGGCCCTGGACGTTCAGTTCGTCAAGGTAGTTGCGGGGTTTGACTGTTTCGGTGGTTTGCACGTCCTTTCTGGATGGTTGGTCCTGCTGGGCGTTGAAGGAAATGCACACAAGACTCTCCAATATCAGCGTATAGAGGCTTATTAAACTTGACCAGAGATTTGCGAGGTGTTCGTGCGCACGCTCTCTCAGATATTCCATGTTTGCCGCATTGTACCTGACCTGCAAATGACGACTTTGTTGCATTAGACGACATATCAGCTCAAGCTGCTCGGTTTCTGCCATTTCATTATCAAGGACTGTTTGTTTCTATCCGCGGATCGCTCTTAGTGGATAGCTCATTTCATGGTCCAGTGTTTAGCTTACCTGGATGAATGATCTTATAGCTAACCACGGCAGTAAGGCATGGTCCGTATCATGCTGCACTGCTCCATCACCGATAGCAATGTATTTGTGTAGCCATCTGATTGAGGTCACAAAGGGTTTCTTCGGCTGAGCTGTCTCGACATTTGGCTCGAGGATCGAATGCTCGTCAACCGTGGACTCGGGATTTCGATGGATCAGTTCGACAATTTCGTTAACGATATGATCGGCGTTTGTTGTTGTCTTGCTCTCTTCCTTGATCCTGATGAGAAACAACCGACTATCCTCGGGCAGTCGTTGAAATGCCTGCTCCCAAGGATTTCTTTCGAGCATCAAGGCAGACTCGAGCCGCGGACAGACCATATTCGAGAGTGAACTGGATGTACTATCGGAGCCAAGGATGACAGATGACCAGAAAAGACAGAAGACCTCAGTCTATAGAAATAACATAACTGCGGGACAGGGCGGCTGCCTAGAGCAGCTCATTCTTGTCATACGAGGGGTAAATAAATACCGCGATAATTCAGCCCAGTTCTGTAAGCCTCAGGATATTCAATTTTGATTCGCTCTTAGGCACCAAGCGGCAAGGGTGCCTCAATAAGGCTGACACGCTGCATTGTTTCTATGGGGTCCAAGCCATAATCAAGACGTAGTTGTGATATCATTGCCTGCTGAGTAAGTCATTTTTGGGACTTTGGTAAATTAGTGGCTGGGGGCCTAAAATTGTTAATGGTGGCTTGGTCCTCTGACATTGACTATTACCCTACACCAATATGTCAAACTTATCCAGTATGGTAAAAAGTAATACCAAGGCTATTAAGAGAGCGTCAAGAAGAGAGTAGTGTGAAGGTGATATCTTAGAAAGACCAAGCCTTTTTATGGGAATATAATTAGGTATCTGTACACAATAAAAAACTGCGAGACCTGGAAAACATTCCACTCCGGACAACACACACCTTAGAACAACTGATCAACCAGCCAATGCACTTAATTGCATTATCAGTTATGCGATTGCAAGCCAGTGATTACTGGATTAGTTTGTTCATAAAAAATCTACTTATTACGAACTTTTATCACAACCTCGGCGCCTGGGTCTTGCAACTGATTTATTTTTACCGTTCATTTTGCCTCACGTCTTGCGAGACACACCTCCAAGAGTTCGGGAAATATTAATACCGTAACCTATTTCTACAAACGACACAGCTTCTGGAAGCAAACAGGGCTGGGAACAGTGAAGGATACGCAGGTAGACAGGGTAGGTCGGGAAGATCCGTGTCTTAGTGTTTAAAATTGCTCGTACCGCTAATTGATCTACCGTATCTCATATCTACTACGTAGTAATGAAGTGACAAGCACAGGCCAACCTGTTTCTAAAACCGTTATAGGTTATTCTAATGCTATTAGCAATTGATGTCACCATGGCCAACATCTGACAACGTCTTTGAAGGCCGCCACTTACCGTGTATATATGTGTTGACGTAGGGGGAGTGAGTGGTACCTGACGTGTTGACTGCTTTTCGAGAAGTCTGGGGTAGATCTCATGTGAAGTCAGGTATGTAAACAGATACGTCACCACCACCGATCAAGCGACAATCGGCGCAATCGACGGCTATCAGCTAGCGCCAATCTGTGGGCAATAACCGGCTTAAGTGTAGTTCAAATGAAAGCCAGCATTGGCGGCTTCACGAATCAGGCAAAACGCCATCGCACTCGGTTGCGAGGACTCGAATCGCTAGACGACCCCTTGAGCCTAAGAATCATATCTCCAGGTAGGGGTTGATGAGTATTGACTCTTGTCTCAGTCCATAATCCCCATGTCGGCACTTGGTCCTCGTTCTCGTCGCCCTGTGCCTGGTTCCTGCATCATGCAGGTGGTTCAACAGACCTGGTCTAGACCACGATAGATACTGCCACACAATTCAGAAAACTATGACGAGAGAGGATCCGGATCAAAGCGAATGTCCAAGCTAATAAGGACGATCCAAGACCCTTTACTACCAAAGTTAATCTGTCCAGAAGCGGGCACCAAGAGCTGTCAAGGCCTCTGCACGCACAATATGTGGAATGCAAATGCCGTCTAACAAAGCCTAATAACAAGCCTCGACACGCTTCGCGCCCTGGCTAGTTTTCTTGTGAATAGGCTCGATTTGCATTCATGACACCAAGAGAGGCTAGAGTCAGGGCGAAGCGCCACATGGGACGCCATCACCTTGCCCAGCATTCCAGACACGTCGAGGGCCTGGCCGCATCTTACTTAGTGCGAGATCGCCCTGGAATAATAAGACATCGTCAAATCCGTTTCGTTGTTTTCATTCATCTGTCTCACCTTGCCTCTCATTCTCGGTGCAGTTGCACGCTCATTTTTATTGTCTGTGGGTATTAACAAGCATCGACAATGACACTGACAAAGGCCTTTCCACCGCCCTCCGGGGGAGCTGTGCTGGTATGTCTCTAATGTCTCACTCTCACTGGAGTGATTCGACCTCTTGCTAACGGTTCATACAGGGCACGACCTGGTGCCTCATCGCATTCGCCACTGTAATCATTGGCACTAGGATTTTCCATCGGCTGAAGATCCAGAGGGCAAAGCTAGTCGCGAGTGACTATTTCATGATCTTGGCCTTGTGCGGAGCAATCACGACTGCAGCATTCGATATCGTTTTCTGGTCGCGCGACGTCCTCAGGCCTAGAATGAGCGTTGGTTTTGAGAATTATAATCCTGGTGAGAAGCTTGTTGAATACATCTACAAGGTAAGATCTGACAGCAACATTATCTGCCACTATCTGGATGTAGACTGACTTGGTATCTAAGATGTCTTGGGCTAGTGAAATCCCATTTTACGCGACCACATATCTATCCAAGGCGATTCTACTTGCCCTGTATTTTCAGATCTTTCCCCCCTTCATGGGAAGACGCCGCAAGACGCTATGGTTCGTTGTGGTCTATTGTGCGTTGGCTTACTTTGTCACCATCTGCCTGCAACTTTTCTCTTGTATGCCTCTGGAGAGACACTGGTATGTGCTGGAGTATACTGTATTACTGTGATTACTTGCTAATACATTCACAGGGTAATTAGCCGTCCCATCACCGCATGCGACTGGAGGTGGCAGGGCACTATTTTCCGGGCCTCCTGGGCTATGTCCTTCTTGGGCAGCCTTCTTTGTAAGTTGGGCGCTTACAGCGTTGCCTTCCTTTTATCCAATCACTCGCTAACTAGTACCCTCTCAGTATTCATGCTGCCTTTTACAGTGATACACGACCTTGATTTGACCAAAAGGGCAAAGTTCGGTCTGTATTTCGTGTCATTAGTTGGTCTTCTTGACATTGTTATCTCCTTGATTCGATTTTTGAACGTGGAGCTTGGTGATGGTGGGGAGTTCAGATCCTTCACCACAATCGGTAAGTTGTCTTCAACACGATACTCTTCAACTCAGCTAACATCGGTCCTCCTAAACAGAGCTCTGGAGTGCTCTTGATGTCAACATTGGACTCATTACTGCTAGTCTCCCGTCCTTGCGGATGTTACTCGGACGCACTAGAAAGGTCGACAACTACACGTTTGACGAGGCCAAGACCGCTCGATCTTCTCGTGCAATGGAGCATCGTGAGTTGGAAGAGATCGAGGAATCGACATATTTGGGAGTGAACAGTGCACCCGGTCCCTCGAATCGGTCGAATCGGGTCTCTACGCACAGCGCGAAGACCCCGGAAATGAAGCCGGAGCGCTCATGGAAGGATACCGACAGCGAAATGACCGACTTCGAGCTTGACAACATCAACGTTGACGCTCTCACTAAAGACCAGGCGCAATCGTACTGGTCCACTCCTTAGTCATTTTCCTTTGTCGTCAATATGTACCAATTAACAATTTTCCTTTGTCTCATCAGCAGCATCGCTTCTTTCACAGAATCAGATAGTTCATACAACAGACAGTTCCTATATATATATACAAAGTTCCGCCTAGCTTCCATGACATTTTCGCCAACGTGATTTCATTTTGGCGAATTTCGAGTGTCTCCTGTGCACAACTGGTTGTTTTTTTAACAATTGCAACGTTAAGATCAAATGTACCAGCGACGCTGTGAAGAATTGACGTCAGATTCTTATTTCGATGAGAGAACTTGAGTGCATATCGTCGTCACGCGTCGCGTCGCGTCACATCCCGTAACGCGTAATTCGATTAAATCACTGTAATCTTTGTCTCACCCAAACCTTCAGCGTGCTTAGTCACTTTTCTTTTACACTTGAGGGACTTGCAAGTATTTGGCCATCACAGTCGAGACTACTCGAGGGCTTCTCGTATTAAGACTAGTCCAACGAGTAGAGCTTCCGGAACCTATTGTCAGAAACACAAACATCCAAGAGCCGAAGAAAGTATGGACGGCTTATAGACGGGAAGAGAAATAGAACATAGGAAGTGAAAATCTCAGCCCAACACAGGCCTTGGCTCCATTGCATCTGGCTAGTCTCTTCCTTTTCCGTCGGGTTTCAAGCAAAACATTGTAACTTGAGGTTCCCCCCTAACTGGGCCAGTACATGAATTAAACACATGCTGTCTATGTTCGTATTCTGCTCGAATCAAGTGCTATGATCTTAGTCCTGGCAAATCCTATAGTCTCTTGCTCACAATCTCCTTGGCCTTGACCAGATCCAACGCTTCGACAGTCCTTCCCTTGTAACCCGTCATTGTTTCTGCCATGCACAGCGCATTGTAAATTGCTTCCTCAGTTGCATCAGCAACAGCTTCAAAGACGCCATTGATCGACTCATTATCCACGGTTGCAACTCCGACAGATACTGGCTTGTAAGGGTCTACACCCCCAGCAAACTCTTGCATGGGAATCTTAGCAGCCGTGGAGAAGGCCAGGAAGATATCTCCAGAGCCATTACTTCCATAGCCGCCAACACGTGATAGCCCGACGGTGGCACGCTTGGCTAGCCTTTGCAGCTGGACTGGTATAAGCGGAATATCTGTAGCGATGACAATGATGATACTGCCATCCACATGAGGCCCTTGAGTCGAAGGGATATCCGATGGAGATTGTTCCTCTGACGAGATAATTCGGCCCACAGCGACGCCGCCAATGCGAAGATCCTGCTTGTGTCCATAGTTTGCCTGTACAAGCACACCCACTGTATAGTCTTGAGGGTTTCCGTGTTGATTGAGGCCCGGGACGATACGGCTACTAGAACCTGTGCCTCCCTTGAACCTGTGGCATATCATGCCTGTCCCACCACCAGTGTTTCCCTCAGGTACGGCCTCAGATGATGCACTGCGAATTCCTCGGACAACGTGATCTGGGGTAAGCGGAAAACGGCTTTGTTTGTTCAAGTAACCATCGTAGGTCTCGGTAATGACGGGAAAGACAAAAAGGCCCATATCTCCATCTTCAGTTCCTTGATAACGCGTGACATATTCATACACGCCTCTAAAAGCATCGCCAATTGAAGCATTCGTTGTCAAGATGATGGGCGAGGTTAATGTGCCCGATTCCTCGATCCAGTGGGACCCCGTCATCTCTCCACAGCCATTGAACTTGAAAATGGCCGCGTGTGATGAATACTTGTACCAGTCAGGTCGAGGCAGAACAGTCGTAACTCCGGTGTTAACATCCTGGTCAGGCTGAATTGATTCAGTATGCACCAGAACGCCCGGGACATCAGTGATTGAGTTTAGACGGCCTGGATGCCATCTACCCAAATACAGCTGTGGCAGAAGCTCGCGAATGCGACAGCGATCAGAAGTGGTAGTGTTTCCTCCCATGGCTATGGATAAGTGAAGAGTGTGTTTATGAAAATAACAAAGTCTAGACAGACTTGGCTGACTTGCAATAACCTGGAAGTCAAGGAATAGTAAGAAGGATCCAGTAGTCAAATATTAGTAGTAGACAGAAACCTGAACATGAAGGAACATGAGATATTTCAGATATCAAACAAGGCAATGGAGTGAGATTCTCAAATATACCCTGGTCGTAATCTCATTTTCGGGTTTCGCGGTTCTACTTCTCCGCACTTCGGGAAAGTTTTCTCGGCTTTGGATCGTATTTGGTGTTGATGCAGTTCCTTGCTGATCAAGTGCCTGATCCATTTTCGCCCAATGAATCTGATTTTTGTATTCTGAAATATCTATCCGTATCGACTTTCAATGAGTGGTGGTTCTAGTTAAAATGCTTCATCCAAGTTGGCTAATGTAAGAAGATGTAGCATCTTCAATCACTGTCGATCAAACACTAAGATAATAAATTTCCAGGGCTATTAGTGGCTGGAGGATAGCATGCAGCAATTACTCGTGAGTACGTCCAAGAACGCCTTCAATCACGGAATACCCGAGCCTATATATTCTCTAGCTTCCCAACGACTTCGGAATACCGGTAGTCGTCGTTGTAAACTCTTCCGATAAACCCGCGAGCTCTCGCGACAAAAAGCGTTAATAAGCACCGACCGAATCATCCGCCCTCTCATGTTTGGTTGGTGAGACCTTGTGGCCACCCGGAACGGGCGGAAGCTTGGAGTCAGGTTTGGCGACGGGGCGGGATGACGTCGGCCACGTCAGACATCCTTGAGTCTAAATACCCTCGATCAAGACTCGAATTCTCATTGTCTTGGCCTATTTTATTCTCCTTTATATAACTCACGTTGTGGCAATTCTTCAAGATGCAGAAAGTGAAAGCCAAAATGCCCTCTTGGGATACAACCAAAACACAAAGCAAAAAGGGCTTCGATAAGGTGTGGGGGTGGGCTGACAAGCTGGGAGCACCCGTCAACCGACTATCAAACCGCATCGGCAGTGAGGCTTTCTGGCCTACGACACTTGACAAGGAGAGCGACAAAGCGGCTAGAATCCTGAGATCATTTTGCAGTAAGTCGAGGTCCCCTTCCACCACTACTCTCTAGGTCTGATGAGTGCAAAACTAACTTGCCGCTAGAGGATGGCTTCTATACCGAAGAAGAGAAGCCCGCTGATGCTGAGCAGGATGGGCCAAAGCAGAAACAGCGTGTGCTAAAGAAGATCCCACAAAAAGTGATTCAAAACGCTGTTGGTCTTGCAATTTTCACCACCATGCGAACCGGTCTTTGGGTGTCTGGAGCCGGTGGTTCCGGGGTTCTGGTAGCCCGTAATGAAGAGGATGGCTCATGGTCTCCCCCCTCTGGCATCATGCTACACACAGCGGGACTAGGTTTTCTCGTCGGAGTAGACATTTACGACTGTGTTGTCGTGATCAATAACCGCAAAGCCCTTGAAGCATTCACCAAGATAAGAGCAACGCTTGGTGGTGAGATTAGTGCTGTCGCCGGGCCTGTCGGAGCGGGTGGAGTGTTGGAGAATGACGGCAAGTGGAAACAAGCCAACAGACCTGTGTTCACGTACTTGAAGTCGAGAGGATTCTACGCTGGCGTTCAAGTGGACGGAACAGTCATCATCGAACGCACGGATGAGAACGCACGCTTCTATGGAGAGGAGAAGATTGGTGTTGCGGATATTTTGGCAGGGAAGACAAAGCGCCCACCAGAGCTTAAAATGCTGATGGAGACTTTGAAAGCTGCCGAAGGCCGAAACGACGTCGACGAGGAACTGATGGAAGAGCTGGAAGGGCAGCCTGCGCCTGGAGATGTTGATGTCGATGCTCCTGGCGATGGTAAAGTCTTCGGTATTCCGGACCCCGAAGACCCCGATCCTTTCGGCGTTTATGCTCTTGAAAAGGAAGGGCTCGAGATCCGTGATGCAGCAACCCATTCAAGGCCTTCCAGCCAAGTATTCGAGTATAGTCCCAGCCCAAACAGTCCGACTTATAGCAAGTTCTACCGAAAGAGCATGGAAACAGGAACAAAAAGCAATCGCGACAGCTACACTTCGACTCTGAGTCGAACATACGCAACGTCCGAGGCTAGTACACAGACAGAGCCTGTCTTCATAAGTCCTATCACGAATACAACTCCAGAGACCGAAAGCCTGGATAAGTCAGAGAAGCTTCATAGAGATGATTCTAGCATTTATGAAGATGTTCGTCTGGAGGATGACTTCAGGTCACCTTACCACGACACGTCAGAATCTCCCTACACTACGGTTGACAGCTTTATTACACCGCCTTCTGGACCACCACCGCTCCCGACAAGGAGTCCTGTTGTCTAACGATATTGCTGAATACGAGTTTGTCTTCCACGATGATGCAGCCAGGAGTTTTGGTCTTTTTATAGCTGTGAGTTTCAGGATATGGGTCGTGCCACTTGCTTAGATTGCAGTAGCCAATATAGATCAACTTTTGTCACTTGTAAGATGCGATAACATGTGTGCGAATTACTTCTTCTTGAATAAGACCCAAAGTCTTGATGTTGACGGCTGAACTAGGATAAAGGGCCCAATAAGCATTAGCGTAGATGGAAAATTCCCATCCATTTCTAGCATGATCTAATCTATGTTATCTAATCAGTGTGGGTATAATGAGGCTCGCCTGGCTTGTTGCCCTCGACTTCTTCCTCTTCGTCAGAGTAAATGAGAGGCGGCGGTGACTCGGCACCACGAGACCTTACTGGCCTCCGTCTGTCACGCCATAACAGTACCTGAATGATAGCAGTCTCCACGACTAGAGAGTTCATTTAGTCTATGGAATACTGGAACAGGAGTGTTATAACTTACTCAGTAATACCTGTAAGATGGTTGAATATGTATATCCCTTCCGAGCGGCGGGGAAATCTGTAGTCTTCCACATGAAATTTGGTACCTTGTATGTTAGTTGTTGTACATCTCATCCGAAAGAGGAACTTACTATCGCCTGCACGACATAAGCCAGATCATTAGCTATGGCTACAATCAGGGCTCTCTTTTCAGTATCGGCTGAGCAGATCTCGTTAATCCAGCTGAGTATCAGAGGGCCTGCGCCATGCTAAAGGTTTGTCAGAGAGAGACCAAGACGATGAAGGGAGTACATACGCCAATGTTACTGAGCCAGTAAACAACCTTTCGACCATCGACATTTGAGTAGAGTGGCAGCTTCAACAATAAGATATTGAAAAAGATCTGATGAGTTCACAAATATCAGTATTTCCTCACGACACGCGCGATGATTCCAGATGCTTACAATAAGTATGGCACCGGCATAGATAAATGGCCAACGCATTCCTCGTAGAGGCCCATCAGAGATCCATCCCCAAGCAAGTGCCATGACTAGAAAAATAGCTGTACTTGGAATAGGTACTGAGAATAAATGTGTTAGTCCTGACAACTCCTCAAGACAGATGTTACGTATTAGGCGTGACTGAACGTACGGTTGTTAATCTCAGGCACAGTGAAAGATGTACCAGGAACGGGCGGAGGCTCATTGTTGAAACTTTTTAACCAGTAACCCATGGCAGCTTGCGGGTTTCCGTTATTCCAGAGAATATAGAGCAACGCTGTTGGTCAGCTGAGTACTTCCTTTGATAAGGCATCGAGTAACGTACGAAGATGATAGGTATGCCAACTCAGCAGAGTCTTTTTTACCTTGGCTTTGGTCCAAGGTTGCTTTCCTGCTCGCCCAATCGCTTGCATTCTTTTGACTGACAGGATATGCTCTTCTTCAGTCGTCCACCAGGTTCTCTTACCATCTTGAGGCAAGTTTGGGAAGAAGAAATAACCGGCAATAGCGAGCGGCAACGTGATAATACCATCGATGATGAAAAGCCAGCGCCCTTGAAGCACTGTTAGTTCTTCGCAATCATATCTTGCGGATCAAGGTCTTTGCATAGCATCATGCCAGGTAAAGAAAAAGACAATCACTTACAACCTGCGCGACCATGTACTCCGTTGAGATTTGTGTATGCCGCGCCTTGGAGAAAACCACTGAACATGGACCCGACCGAGCCAGCCAGCCAGAAGATCATGGCCCGTTTCCCAATCTCACGGGGCGTATACCACGAACCGAGCATATAGTGGATTCCAGGATAAAATCCCGATCTACCAGTGGAGTTAGTAAGAGAACTTGTGATAGCATGACAAGCAGAACTGGTGTCTGCAGGCATGGTATTGGACTTACTCAAAGAACCCTACAAAGAACCGAAGCACGTAAAGACTTTGATATGACTGAACTGCCGAGGTGCATATCGTCGCAATGCCCCAGCCGACTTCCAGAGATGGAATAACCCATCGTGGTGATATCCGGGTAAGCAGAAGATTAGACGGGATCTGTCCTATTACATAGCCAAAGGTCCAAATGGAAGTACCTTGATACTTTGGTCAGCGGTCGTGTTGAATGGGAACAGGAGTTGAGAATGCACTGACTAGTTACAAGCTGATTGCCAAACATCTCAAGGTCCTCCTCCATGCCGCTTAAGAATGCATTATTAATATTTGTCTGGTCGATATTTTTGAGGAAATAGCCTATCGATGCAAATGTGAGAATGAAAGCGTCTACTTTGAAGAGCAAACGACGTTGGTCCTGCGGAAGCTCCCAAGTATCCCATATGTATCCTTTCCAAGTCTTGACAGGCTCAAACACTAGATGATGCTCGGTGCTCTCGGGTGAAGCATCTGCCAACGGGACATAACCCTGCGAGTTGGGGCCTTGCAAGGCATTTCCTGGTGTTGTCATGGCGAGAGATGAATTGTGAGACAGCAAGTCAAGATACTGACAAGACTTGCTGATGTGTTTGTATTATCTTTTGAATGAGGAGTAGACACATTGCGTTAGTCGGTGTTATCATGGTTCAGGTGATCAAAACATTGGCTAATCGCTCCCTCAGATCGCGTCAGAGAGCCAATCCGCCATGTAATTGGCTCCTTTCTGACATCTGCGCTAGGACGTCGCATTTGATTATGAAGCAGGGTCATCACACAAAATTCAGTGGATATTGATCGCTGGGGGTTTTTCTCGACGGCCAATCGTCGCGGCGCTCGTAGCTGTGGTTTTTGGACTGCCTGGGCGGTAAAGTCGTGATCAGCCGCGATAAGCTGCACGACAAACTGTCGCAATTCGGCTCGACATTCGCACAAATATGGTATTGGTCCTTGTTTTCTCGTGTTTACTTATGGGAACCACGTGGCTTATGTCAAATCCAGTTATTTATTCGTCTACGTTCTGCAACGTCGGGCTGATATTGACCATCGTTTCTCAACAGACCAACGCATCTGCAAACATGTTGAGATGATGGCCACTACAGAGCATAAAGCTTTCTCAGACTGCTGTTTATA
The DNA here is from genome assembly GCA_013266185.1 of Fusarium sarcochroum. Lineage (NCBI taxonomy): Eukaryota > Fungi > Ascomycota > Sordariomycetes > Hypocreales > Nectriaceae > Fusarium > Fusarium sarcochroum. The sequence goes on along the minus strand of JABEXW010000060.1, from coordinate 16,910 downwards.
TGCATAAGAAGTCATTTCAGGTTGATCCATAATCAGTCCCCTGATTTCCCCGTGGTTTACAGCCCTCTGCGTACTTTATGAGATACTTCGTCATTAACCTTTCTAAGAACAAGTCAGTAGCTACGTATTATAGATCTTGAGCCTTGAGATACATTCAAACCTCCAGTCTGTCATCATAGCTCCTTCTTATAGTATTGGTCGCATCTAATTTGCTAGGTAACCATTTGGACTAATAGCCATCGACTGACCGGTCTTACCTCAGTGGGAGTCTCAACAAGAAGTCCTTGAAATTAGGCAACGGTAATGAAGGTTCCAAGGAATTAAATTTGTTCGGGTTCAGAAACATATTTCACGAGGTATAAGAGAGATATCAGGAGGGACGGTTGATGGGTGTGTAATATTACCTATCTAGCCTACAAAACATGCTTATCACTTGATGCACCCAACACTTTAACCCATGATTGCTGTGGCTTAATAATAGGACGACGTATTTTTTAGATAGTGTGAGAAACTGTAGTCCTAGTTAAAGTACCTCAATTTATGCCAATAGCTCTACGAAAAGTAAGTTCGCTTGGAGATCAAGTTGTAAAGTTGAGGACTTACTTGGGACATCATACTGGGCTTCGTGCACTGCTTTAAAGGTGTATCATGTCCACCAAGAGTCCCGATCCCGTGATTAAAAAAACACCAGACTTGCTTGGTCGCACACCATGAGGCTATGCTATGTGTCGATGCGGGGCTTGGATGAGGCATTTATCTGTATCATTTCTTTTTCTGAACGAGGCGGTACAAAACTATGTTTAATTTGGTAATTAACCATTTCGCTCGTGATCCTCTGAAATCCTTGTCACCATAAATGTCCAAGAATTAGCAACAGGCTTTTAAAGTCATACTATTCATAAGCACCTAGGAGGATATGGAGGACATCAGCATTCAGTCCGCTACTCCCGATGAAATTCCTACCATTGTGGACTTTGTGATCAAAGCTCGAGTCGACATGTTTCCATTCCTCGACCAAGCATCTAATCATCAGCTAGCCCGAAAAGAACTCGCCTCCTTTCAGAAGAACTACTTGGAGGGTCCTCATGGAGCCTTCTTGACGGCTCGGTCTAACGGTCGCCTTGTTGCTACTATCGGGTACTTGGCTTACGACTACCGCTTCCCTCACATTGACCTCGAGACACACCACGTTGTAGAGGTGGTAAGGTTGTATGTTGACCCAGAATGGCGCCGTGTGGGACTAGCATCCAAGCTGTTTGCTGCGTTGGAGGTTTCAGCCCGACAGGCAGGCATCAATCAGCTCTATCTACATACCCATCCCTTCTTACCTAACGCAATTGGGTTTTGGAAACGGCAAGGATTCTCTATCATTACTGTGGACGATGATCCTTTATGGCAAACGACACATATGAGTCGACCACTCGAGGAATGACAGTCCTGTTACTGGTGTGTGTTCACGACGACTTTGAAAAGACCTCGAGGTATAATTTAACTAAATATGGTATATTTAACCGTAGTCTTTGGGTACAAGGGGAATTGCTGACAGAGGATATAATGCCCAGGGTGCTTGTCTATGGTTTCCGCACTAGAATCTTTTACAGATGATTTTAGAGTGTTGAAAGCAGGCTTTTCTCAGTCCTGTATGAATGGTATGAAAGATGCTGTACTGGGTTATGGGTAGGATCATCTCTTGTTCTTCTGTAGAGCATATTTCCAGAGAAGCAGTCGCGATGGCACGGGTGGTTCATGGAATTGTGCTCATATGCATTTTCGGTCAAAAAGCGATCAATAAAGGGTAAATCGCAGAGATATGGAGTGTATGGTCACCAAGTCAATGAGTGCTGCTTATTCATGAGACGTCTCTGTTTCACTGGGTTACTATGTCCAATGGCTTGTCAGTCAGGCTGGTGATCTCGCAATAAAAGATCCGTTTCTTGGTGTTTTCGCCATCTCGGCCTTCGTTGTACGCTTCGCATGACTCGAGCAGCTCCTGAACGCTAAGCCTTTTCAGGCGTGACAGAAAATTGGTTCACGTGACTATACCCTCATGAGTCATGACGATGATGGCATCTAAATGTCATCTTATCTTATCTTATCTAGTCCGCCCAGATAATATTTGGCAAAGTTGTACCATATCTTCGCTGGCTGCAACCTCACAATTAGAAGAGAGCCAATCTGGCTATAATCGAATATTCTCTGCAGTCTTTATCAAAGTCTTTGCAGAGCACACTAATTCCGTGTCTGCATATCAATTGCCGACTTGAGTCTCCCGTGTTTGAAACGAGATACTCCCACGTTTCCAGTGGAAAGATGCAATGAGTATGGAGAAAGAATGTGTTGAGACATGTCTTGTTGTTCATATCTGGGTATCTACAGCGCATTTCAAATCTAAGAAATTCGGTTGTCTTAGTCGGGAGCAAGTATCTAATACCCAGGGTGATGGAAACACTTCGTTCCTGGTCCCTCAAGGGGTTAAAACCATTGCACCTGCAGAGTTGGTTCTACTAACTATTTGTAAAGACATTCATACTACATTTCTTAGCTAGCATTTGTTACTGATTGTTGCCTAGTTATAGGTTCGATTTAGAGTCTGGAAAACGGATCGTTGATGCAGGGTATATATTAGATTCTAGCTTTCAATAATCCAATATTGCTTGTGACGCAAGATCTTGCTCGACTAGTTCAAATCATCTCTCATACCATAACTCCCTCATGGGGACATGGTGCACATAAATTACCACCGGTTACCGCCATAGCCCTGCTGGTCGTGTTGGCCGTATCCAGACTGGCCTCCATAACCTTGACCACCATAGCCTTGGCCACCACCATAGCCCTGCTGGCCATAGCCACCACCATGTTGGTTAGAGCCTCCATAGTGAGAAGAGCTCTCGTGACGAGAGCGGTCCCCATACGCCAGGTCCCTTTCATCGTTTCGTCGACGTCGCTCGTCATCGGACTCGGAATCGCTGCTGCTGGTAGAGTCGCCGCTCAACGCACGCTCGCGTCCATCTTTGTGATGCTTCTTGTTCTTGTTCTTCTTGTGCTTCTTGAACTTGTGCTCGAGGAAGTTTGCGCCAATAGCTCCGGCAGCAGCACTAGCCAGACTGCCCATGAGACCAGATCCAGCTGTGTGAGCGGCCCACCCGGCCGCACCGCCACCTGCAAGACTGGCACCTAGTCCCCGCTCGCCGTCGGGTCCTCCGGGCCCTTGCGAACCTGGAGGGCCGCCGGGGTATGCGTTAGACGCTCCATATTGTCCACCTTGCTGTTGGCCGTAAGACTGGTCGCGGTTGTCGTAGCTAGGCTGGTGGGAGCCGTAGTTAGATCCTTGAGAATATTGTTGCTATTGGGAAGCTGCATTAGTATTTACGTGTGAAATAATCATTTCTGCAATGATCACAAACCTGTTGAGGATAGCCCTGGCCCTGCTGTTGTCCATAGTTTTGTTGTCCATAACCTTGTTGTCCATAGCCCTGTTGCTGCTGGCCGTAGCCACCGCCGCCACCACCGCCGTAGTAATCTTGAGATGACATGTTTGTAGTTATGAGTGTTGGGTTTCGAAGAAACGGGTATCAAGTTGTATAGTTCTCAAATCTTGAGCTTGAATTCGAAAATGTGATGCCCGTAACAAGAGAGGGGTCAAGCTTCCATTTAAGTAATGACTGTCGTCATCAAGCTTATGTGTGGGCTCAATAACCTTTACAGCCATTCAGCCTTTCCTTGGCCCATTGTCCTTGGCTGATGTGATCTCATGCTGGGCGAAAGTGGCGCAGTTACTGCACGAATGCACTGCTTGAGTGTGTTCACGGGGCGGGTTTCGGCACTCCCGACGACTTGGCAGCCGGATGCATCGGCAGACAGCCAAGTGTGGCTGTGTCTCGGTCCTCGGCGCAGAGCCAAGCACCAAAGGTCCGGAGCTGAGCCACGGTGAGGTGACCGGACTCTCCGGATTATCTCTTGGTTCATGATGATGGCATGGTTGACCTTGCCCTGCAGGCTTCTGTGGCTGGTGATTGACTTGGCATTACAAGATGACGCGCGGCTTCTTGACCTTTCGGTAAGATGGGGCCAGAGGCAAGACGCAAGGACCCCAACATTTCTTGGCATCGAGCGCTATGATTTACTATTATGGGTAACGTCAAAAATGCAAGACATCTATATATACATATGACTGGCAGCAAGCTAATTGAGAGTGGGTCAATTCATCCCAAATGTGATTCAACGAAATCGATGTTTATTCCTCCGATAAGAATTCAAACATATATGCTAGAAGCTTTCATTGGGGGTTTGCCTTTCAAGAACAATGTGGAAGTCCAACAGATACCAAATCATACCTTATCAATATTACATCGTTAGTGCTTTGGAAAACACCATCTAATATCGACCTGTAGAGTGAGTTACAATCTGAGATGACATACCGCAAGATACTGAATACCTAGACCGAAGCGAAGAATACAGACTTGATGACTTTTCCGAAACAAACATCAGTTGCAATGAGAAGACGGTTTAGAATTCTTCACATTAGACACAGGTACTAAAGCTGCCTTTAGCTTGTACGTGTTCCATATATATATCTATCTATAGTTCCTTCTGCAGCAGTCTATATTATGTTTCTTAGGACTCTGCTATTGACAGAAGTGCCCATCTCTTGATTAGGGTGCTTAGTTGTCCTGTAGAACATCCATCAATGGTCACGTCAGACGCCAGGAGCTTCCTGATCTCCTTATGCTGCGGCAAAGCAAAACTGATTGGCAAATCCTCCTCGACCACTTCTTGAGTCCACCCCTCAAGATAAGGTCGTGCAGCTTCCGGGATGGATTTCTTTATAGCCCAAGCAAACGCTTGTGTGGCTTGTAGGAGAATTCCACTAAGTCTTATATTACAGGTGGAGAGGTGAGCCATTAAACAGTCCCGCACAAAGAGGTCTCGAGCCACGGGATCGTCGAGTATAGGAACCAAAGCCTGCATAGAAATGTATAGTTGATGAGCGATCAACGAGTCAATAGGCCAATTTTGGATATAAGATTCCATAATATCCGTGTCATATTGACAGTGTTGAATGCAAATATCCTTGACTGTCAAGTTATATGGAGCTCCAAAGGGTGTGTTGAGAGGAATGCCCTGGAGGAGTGTGTAGGCTATCTCGTTCTCGTCCATTCTACGGATTGATCAGCAAAGCGACCTTTAGGGACTGGTACACACCTGAGGAAATAGGTAGCAGGAGTCGGATTGTGCTCCAGTATCAGCTGGCGTGGCATGTCATGTCTGAGCTGTCTCAGTCTCGAATAGAACAACCTCCTATTGTGAAGGTCTGCCTCGCTGCCCTGAGTGGTGTTGGAGGAGGTTAAGTAGTGCATAATTTCGTAAAAGAGTTCTGACAGGGCACATGCAGCTGCGAGAATACCAGGTACTTGTGGTATAAGAGCGGATGATTTATCCCATGGACGGTCAAGAATGTCAATGTTGCCTTTATGAGTAAAAGTAAGGATAGACAAAGGCTTAGGAACATTGGGCGGACGAATGGTTGAAGGCTGATAGTAGAAATAAGCTACCCGGCTATAGTTATGATGTCCAGATATTAGTTACCAGTGATTTCCGCTTGATTTATCTCAGGGGAAGCTCGCTCTTACCTCTCAAGGAGAAAAATACCCCAGAGCACCTTAGATATCAGCATCATTTCTTGCGATTTAGGCGGAATGCTGCTCTTGGCTGCTCTGTATCTTGCCTCCAATCTAAGCTGTTTCAACATTTCATAAGCTGTAAAGCGATATATGTTAGCAGCTCTATCCCTACCTAGAACTGTTGTTGCGAGGTACATGAGCATGAGTGCCTGAACTGTAGGTACGGACGCTCTGCCTTGTTCGCGATCAAGGAGGCCTTTTGCCTCGACAAGGAATCGTTCAGCCAGGTTCTGGCCTGTCATTATGCCGAATTTCTTTGCTCGTTCGACTATCAGCTAAGGAGATTCAGCATTGGTTTTTGGAAGTATGGGTGGTAGTGTGATCTACACATCTCTGAGCACAAATAGCGTTTACTAACAAAGCCGAGCACCATTGTGCACTTGCCGGGTCACCTGCTTTCATCTCGTCCACAAACGTGGCTCTATCGACGACAGGGAACATGTATGAGTTATCCCATGTAAAGAAATCCGTGACAAGTTCTGACACGATGCCATCCCCTGCAATTACCGTCCAGGGCTTGGCAGGAACTTGAATGGCACTGGACTGGAGCGCTTTCTGCTCGAGCCTCGCTAGTTGAGGGTCGGACATCCATGCACTCGTCGCTGGGCTTGGCAGAAGGACTTCAGCCTGTCTTACAGACTCGAGAACGCTGAGGGGCTGATTAGATGTTCGCAAACGATTAAAGATCTCTCGGGCCTCATGATCTGGTTTCTTGTGGATAGCGTTGAAGAGCTCGCGGTATTGCTTGTTCTCGAGCATCACTGAATCGTATTTCTTCTTGACAGCCATGGGGATTGGCGGTGCCTCGTATGAACAAGGCTCACTCTTGGAGGAGCAGCGGCTGCAATTGGGTTTTTTGCCATCGCACTGCGTGAACCTGTTAGTTGGTCATTTGTTTAGTCTTGACGATATCTGCTCACCTTTGCTTTTTTGCGCCGGCAACTTTCACACGCTACAGCGACCAAGGCCCTCCTTCGTGCTCGCGTGGCTACTGATGAAGACCTATTTGGCGTGGCACGGTCGTCGTCGAGTCCATCGTTGGCAGCACCTGTAGTATGGTGGGCAGGCAGTATAGGAACCAGCTTGGGCTTTTGAGGCTCCATTGCTGAAATCCTTCTTGTTCCAGCAAACTATGTAATGTCGACGCTGCATGGCAAGGGAGCTGTAGGGAAGAGTTGCTTAATTGCAATAAACCATACTACCTAATGATGACTTGAAGCGCTGCTTTTTGCACACGTACCAATCATATCTCACGGTGCGCTCCCGGCCTTCTCATTGGCTCTGAGGTGCTAGTGTCATCGTCGTCATTCTGACGTAACAAGTATACCCCCAAGAGGGTTCAAAAAATACCTCGGACGAAGTTGGGCGTCGATGTGTGGTCATGCCACCAAAATGAATCTGGTTTATTTTTGAACCCCAAAGCTGGTCTCTATTCTGGACATTTGGTGGAAAGTACTTATCCTTGCCCAAATGCAGGCAATTCCAGAAAATAAATTCTCAGATTTTCCCATTCAATCCACATAAAGAATGTCACTTTTCTCGATGACATTCTTCATCTTGTTTGAGTCCTGTTCGTGTCATGAACAGCCCATGATCTGCTGAGATCACTCTCCGTCAAACTCTTCATTATGTATGAGGGTTATGTTCTCTTCTGGCGCGTTTCGTGGGAAGTTGTCGGGCCTACCGCTGTTTTCAGCTCAGCGCGCGCCTCCACACACAGTCCTTGAGTCAATGAATTGATGCAGTCACTCGAAAAAAAAAAGCGTGGATAATCTACATGCCTTGCGGTCTAAACGAATGCCACGCCTCCATGCACGCGTGAGCAAATCTTCTCACCGCTTGCCTCCCACCAGCTCCCTCTGTCAAGTGCCGACTCGGTAACTTTAAGCTTGGACATCTATGTACTTGGCCCCCCGACCTCGGCCTAACCGATAAGTACAGTGTTTATGTATCATAGATCCTGGTGATGTTTGGGTATACTCAGTTACTCACAGACGATTTGACAACGTTACATCAAGCTCCTACCTGATACAAAAAGTTTTGGGAACTGCAACGACGATTTATATCCAGGATTCCACGGAAGTAGTACCACGTCAGGTCGACAGGTCATTTATCTACAGCAAGGTTGTTCGTCATCGATAATCCCTGACAGCTTGGCCTGCAGCTACCGATGCGAGCTTCATCACGATCTGGCAGTTTCCCCAGTCTCTTTTGGCACTAGGTTCATTTTTCAACAGTTTATTGATCGACATTTTAGTTGATCATCGACATTAGCACGTATGTCACGAGTTGAACTCACAGCCCACCCAATTCCATCTAAACCTGTTCCACTGCCACATGGGTTTTGGATGTTCGCCCCAGCCCAAAGATCGCATTAGACTAGTTTATCCCATGAAAATGGGGGGTTTTTTTTTTGGCAACTTCTCCATCGAGTTGAATGGCATTATGCCAAAGAATCGCCGTTCAATAAGGACGGTATTACGTAAATCGTTCGAAATATCGGGGAGAGATTCATTCGAGAACATTTTAAGGTCAAGTCAGAGCATATGGCATGCAATCCTAAGGAAAACAACTTATTTCGAACTAACAATGCCAATATATCACCGGTCTTGTAAAACTTGAGTATGAGACTGTCAGTGGTACCCTGAGATTTGCCATACCCAAAACAAGACCAAGGAACAGGTGCTGGTACTGACTGTAATTCTTATCACTGTCATCACTAATAATAAATCCAATGTCGTCGATTAATAGGCCATCATCACTGCCCTCTTCACAATACCCAGTTCACAGTCGGGTGCGATATTTGCCGTCTGCCGACGGCCAATAGACTGGCCGAGGGTAGGCCATTTAAGTGAAATGTTAGGTCAGGTCACAATCACTGCAATCCGCATACTACGTACGATAACTATCAGTCGACTAATGACATGGCGAAGGCCGGATCTACTATCGGCGCGCTACTCAATTTCTTGATGCCCATGTCGAGCCAAGAGCTATCTCAATTAGTTGGAAATCGACGTTTCAAGTCAAATTTTACTTCAAGGTCCTGACAACCGCTTCATCCCTTGATAGAATACATGTTCTTAGAGCCAAGCAAAGTAAACGGTAGTATCCGTTCAAAATATTCTAGCAAGTATATGCTTAATTTGCCGATAATAGATTGCATTTATTGCTGTGCATTCCACGCAGATAGTATTCATCATCGAGTATCTTTGCCACTGTCCAGTCATCCCACCATCAGATTACCTTACTGTCATAATCGGGCAGCATGGCTGAGTTATCGATCACAATAGTCGATGATTCATGACAGCCATCGGAGGAAAGAGAGGTATTCGCGTGCCGTGTCTGAGTCAACGATAATTCACTCCTAATCACGGAGTTACAATCCATTGAAACAGGTCGTGGCGCAACGGAATCTTGCCAGCAGCAAGGCCTAACAGAGGAAAAGCCAACAGCCGATGATTCATTCTCGAGCCAGTTTGCAAATGCCAACATGGCACGAAGAACCCCGTGGAATTGCAAACACACCTACCTGCAACGCTAACATTGCCAACGGACAGTTTCTCCCCCTCATTCCTTTCGGGCTGCTTGTTCTGATTACCACTCTCCTCTCATATCTCTTTCGTATCAACCACCTTCTCAAGGGCACACCGGCTGAGGTGCGACGTCTGTCTAGCGAGCGATGGACACCGGAGCTTCTTAGCAAAGCTTACAATAATCTAGGAAGATGTTCAGTTGACTACAACGATGAGCTACCTCCTAAACTGAATAGAAGATACATGGTCACGGGGGGTAATGGTGAGTTTCTTTTGCGTATAAACTTCTGGCTCATGTTGACCTTCAACAGGCCTCGTGGGAGGCTATATCATTCTTCAGCTGTTAGCACGAGGGACACCACCTAAGAGCATTCGCATTATCGATATTCGAAAGACCGAACGTGACGACATGCTTGCAGGCCAAGCCACATTAGTCGACTTTATCCAAACTGATATCGTTTCCAAACCTTCTGTTGATAAGGCTTTCTCTAAACCTTGGGAACCATCCATAGCTCACTTACCACTTACCGTCTTTCATACCGCTGCTGTAATTATTCCTTCAGCTAGATCGAAGCATCTCTACAAGTTCCCCGAAGCAGTCAATGTCCAAGGGACCAAGAACATCCTGGCCGCATCCCGCGCAGCTGGTGCGGACATCTTTAGTTCAACGTCGTCAGCTTCCATCAGTATCCGTCCTGTCAAAGTATTTACGTCGCCATGGGCTCGACATCTACCCCACTATTGGCAAATACTAGATGACCAAGACTTTTTCAAGCCTTTACGAAGGCATGAAGAATATTTTGGAAACTACCCCTTCTCTAAGGCCGTTGCAGAAAGGCTTGTGTGTGCTGAAAACGAAAGTTCTTTCCGCACAGGATGCATCCGACCAGCCAACGGGGTCTATGGAAATCCGACAGATAATCCGGTTGGGAGTTTGCTTGTCAACAAGGCACATCCAACGTGAGCTGCTTGCCTGGATCCTCTTCTCCAACTTGGAAACTAACACTTGTGTAGCTGGATTCCGCATATTGTACAGAATTTCGCTCATGGTGCCAACGTAGCTATTGCGCATTTGCATCATGAAGCTGTGCTTGCAGGGGATTATTGTCCACAGGCTGGCAAGCCATTCGTAGTGACTGATCCGGGCCCGCCAATTACATACGGGGATCTGTACACTGCCATCGAGGTCCTATCTATTCGCCCTTTTCGAACCATTACACTGCCGCCGATTGTTGTCCTAATTGTATCAATCATAATAGAGTGGTACATTCTACTCCCCTATCGTTTTCCATATATCAAGCAGTTTATACCAGAAGTCAAAGGAGACGTGAAGAAGTTGCAGCCAGGCTTGTTCTCAATCTGCACTCATTTAATTGCCTCGGATGGTGAGGCCAGGAAACCTATCACAGATGGCGGACTCGGGTATAAAGGAGTTCTTACTACAATGCAGGGGGTTGTCATGGAAATCATGGCATGGAATCAAGAGCAAGTGAATGAACAGAATGGAGGAGAGAAGAAAGCATATACTAGCTCTGTATCATTGGGTGAGAGGATACAGCAACTTGGAGCTGACACACTATCATAACGCGGTGATTCTCCAGTGGAGAGCAAAGAGGTGCTATTCCAAGAGCTTTTCAGGCCAAACCTCCAGAAATGCTTGATGTCACTTGGGGGGTTGAGACGAGTATCTAAGGACATGTATGTTTCTACGTATCCCAATGAAGCAATGTTGTCATCAGACCTGATTACATGATTTAATTATAATTATGTCTTGGGAAAAGCCAGCAAGTGCTTATTGGCTTGTTTTGCTAAAGCACATATGGACTGAGATCTAAACTCAAGGGTCGTGAAATTTAGAATCATCAGGTCACATCTACTATGCCTAATATCCGTGATGGTATACAACGAGCGTATATAAAGGCCTCTCGGCCTTCAGTACTTGAAACGAGGCTGATCAGTGCCAGCGGCACGCCTATTTCTCCAGACATAATACCCGTGCATGCAGATGCAGCCCACACTCACAAACAACAACAGAGCAGCATTGGTCCAGTGTCCGGTCGGATAACCTTTGGTAGCTTCTCCAGCCTTGTAGATCCAGACACCGACGATTTGACCAGGCGCTCCCATGGAAATGTTGAGTGCGATGGCCAAGCCAATGGCAGAGGTAGAGTGTAGGTTGGATGAGAGCCAGCCGAGAAGAGGTGGGATACAGGCGAATGACCCACATGCGGCGACGATGAGGCAGCCATAACGGGGCTACGGATTATCAGTATCTGATTGTTCATGAAGTCTCGACTCACTTACACTATAAGAGTCGGCGGGTAGACTAGCAGATGCAATGAAGCCCACGGCACCAATCAGAGAAAACACAGCAGAATGAAGGGCGCGACTGAAATGAACAATCAGTATTAGTTCCAGGCAATGGGAGTTTACGAATACTCACGCGTTATACCTATCCGCTGACCATGAAACAAGCAATGTAACCACGTACGCGGCTGCATATGGCGGGACAGTCATTAGTTGAGCTTTAAGATCTTCGAACTAGAGATGGTCAGTCGATATCCGGACAGAAGATAAGCAATCATCTACATACTCCCAAGCCAGCAGTAATTGAAGGCGTGAAGAGGGACAGGCTCGAAAACGGCGCGGAAATGCCAAAGTAAATCTATCCATAGTCAGCAAACGTAATATGGTCGATTGGCTACCATGCGAAGAGCAACACATACCAGGTAATGGCACCATAGTCTCCATTCCAAAAGTGTCGACTTGGCATCTTCCCAAGTCATAGATTTGCTGTTGCCATGCGATCCTTGTTCGGCTAGTCGATACGCTGCAATGTCCTTCTCTTCGGCAGAGAGCCAACTGGCTGACTCGGGAAAATCGGGGAGCCCGAACCATACCAAAACTGATGAAAGGACCGAGGGAATACCTTCAAGGATAAAGAGCCATCGCCAACCGGCAAGTCCGTGCACTTGATTCATGTGCCCAACGCCGTAAGCAATTGCTCCGCCAAACGCACCGGCCAACGTAGCTGAGGCAAGGATGGTCGCTACTCGAACGGACCGTTCCTCGGGCTTGTACCAGAATGTAAGGTAGTATACCAAACCTGGAAATAGACCTAGGGTTTGTTAAGAATAGTGCAAGATAGAGAGTGTTATGAGGAAACCCACCAGCTTCGAAAACTCCAAGTAGAAACCGGAGAACGGTGACCACAGCATAACTGTGAGCAGCGCCGAGACAAATAGTAATCGTGCCCCAAGCGAACATGAGAAAAGCGATCCATCTACTCGGCTTCATCTTCTTGAGAAAGTAATTGGACGGTACTTCGAAGAGAGCATACGCGATGAGAAACACCATGAGCGCAATGGTGTAGTCATAGTTGGACATATTGGTCTCGGAGAGGAGGTCATGGCCGGTTGTATGGTTGAGAACCTTGGCGTTGCCGATATTGGAGCGATCCAAATAACAAAGCAGATAGATGCCTGCAGCCAAAGGGATGATACGGGTGTCTTGTTTGCGTATCAGAAGCTTCTCAAGAGCTGGGTCAATGGCTGTGCCGTTTTCAAGCCGAGAATCGGAGCCATGCTTGCGGAGAGTTAGTGGGAGATGGCTTGGAAATAAGGCGAGAGGATGAGGGGTACCTTTTCATCAGCTTCTAGATCTTCAGCCATATTGGGGTTGCTATTGAGATCAGTCCTTGCAGCCATGTCTAAGTAAGCAACTCCTGGGCCTGAAAGGGTTCTCTGAATGGAGAGTCAAGAAAAAGGGTTGCAAAGGAGGAGAAAGGCCAAGAAAAAGAGAATTAAGCGAGGCGAATCCTTCGTACATCTCATCTCGCTGCGTCCAGCCGGAGATAAATATCCCCGCATCTTTACAACCCACATGGCTATCCGAATTCGACATTGATCTGCATGGTCCCCGCGGGGTTGATGGTCTCGGCGGCGGTGACCGAGGCCGAACCCCATAGTTCGGGGCACCTGCAGGTCTAAGCGTTACTATTGAATAAGGAATAAATGGGAAGTTCAGGGATGTAGCCTCGAGAAAAATCAGTCGTCAAACAAACGGCACCATTCCCGAGATACGTCGTTGTGGGAATGGCTTAAAATCTGATGCCAAGAATTTGGAGGGAGCCTCAGCGTTTCTCCAACGCCAAGCAGATCGTTGGCTTGGGACAGGGCTACTTGCGATTGGGTTGCCTCGACCGAAGAAACTTCAGCATTGCCATTCGGCTACTCGTAGTTTCTCAAAGGTTTTATCTTAACCTAAATCTATCAAGTAAAAAGAAGACAGGCCCGGTAGTATGTTTGTTGCGCGACAGAAACCTGACTGCCCCTAACATCTCTCGAAATTGATCACGGCTAGCTCAATGGAGATAGACTCTGGGTTAGGGTAGCTCCCGCTATAGTGGATAACGCAGAAAGGGAGAATATAAATCCGAAACGAATCCAGTGCCTCTTTGGCACCCAGCAGACTTAACCAGTAATTATCGTGGAAATAGAGTCAGGTAGCATTGGTCTCAAGCTAGCCGTGATCTATTTGGCGAGATATCATGAATTGAATGGTATCGTGAAGTAATGTTCCACTAGAAAGACTTGATGTAGTCTTGTACGGCCTTCAGATAGTAAATTCCATGCTTTTGGGAGGCTGTTGTTTGTTCATTGGCAGTTCGTTTACCAAGAGTTTCAGCGTTATCATATTCTACTGTTGACGTTACAACATGAGCGATTGTTTCTTAGCTACTGGAGAGCCTTGGATCATAAGAGCTCCCCGGTCAAACCTCAGTGATTTCGCCAACTGAACAAAGAGCCACTACATTCGCAAGTCCTGGAGGAAAATGCCCAAGGATAAGGTAATCAATCTCTCGACACAACTCATACGACTACACAATAGTTCCCGAATATATGCGCGGGTATTCAGAAGTTGATGCAGGCCTCCCTCAACCTAGTGAGTGTAGCACAGCTGTCCAAGCCAATACCTGGTTCGCTTCGAAACCTACCACTGGTATTCAAACTAATAGTTCAATATATGCGATAGCAACACCTATTACTGAATGTAATATCAATAATAAGATGCCGACCTACTGGAAGACTCTACTAGGTCGAATGCCCTTCCATGTTGCCTTGGCTCGATATGTGTTAGACGGGTCGACTATACAGTATTAGTAGTCCGAGAGGTGACGACACGGGACAGAGTCAAGTTAAATGGTTTTGTTAAAACAACGTGTTGCAGACGTTACTCGCAGACCAGCAACTTAACGTGTTACATAAACATGGCCCATGTGTGAGGCAAGCGTTTTGAAAAAGGAAAAGACCATAAAAGCAAAAATCGGCAAAAAAGAGATCCTAGCAACTACTCGTTTCGATCGAGCGCTTGAATGATTTGTTAGTTTGAGTCGACTTGCTATAGTCGGAGTTGAATGCTTACACCTCCGGGTTATGAGCCCGGCTATGTGAGCGTTAGTAAACGATCTACTGTGGAGATTGATGTGGAATAAACATACCGCGCTTCCACTGCGCCAAGTTGCTTCTTGGATGGGAAACGAGCTGGTAATTTACGCTGATATTGTCACCTTGTGCGTGAGTCACAGCTCCTCAGTGGGGATGGGATTAGCCCTGAGTGGATCGATGCGTCGCCATGGAGTCTTCGGATCCATGGCCAAGCAGCCTCAAGTCTGAGATGCGCTATCTTGATTAATATATTGGAAAACTGGCTCAAAAGCCCTCATTCTCAAGTAAGTGTTTGCGCAAAAGTGAGTACGGCCAAGACAGAAACTACTTTGTACACAAGATGGGCTTAGGAGCAGAGACAATTTGGTCTAGAGTGATATGTTTTCGGAGCTTCGATTAAAACGACTAATCCAAACCCTCCGCCTGTACTTTCTTATATCGTGAGCTTGGTCGATAGTCTGTTTCTTAAAGTGTCCAGCCTGATAGAAGAAGCCACTGAGCGATGCTATCAGAGGTGCGCGACGACTGCGTTCAAAAAGAGGGCCGACCTTGGAGGGGCTTTCAAGCACGAAAGCTGAGATCAATCAAATATTAGAGATAAGGTAGCCATCAGATAGGAAGCACTGTATCTTAGATTGCTCGTGGTCAAACTGGGCGTCTCTTGGAGCCAGAGGAGCTTGAGACAACCACGAGCTTTAAACCGAGGTAAGAATGAGCTTATCTTAATCATTGCGATTTATTAAAAAATTCTAGATTAGCCATTTCCAATTGCTCGTTGTGGCTTGGCTCTTTCGACGCAAGCGTCAATGAATCTTTGCGGATGAGCTCTTAGTAAAGGATGGGCCAGGGCTTCGAGCATTTCCTCAGCTTTCAACACATAGGCAGTCTTGAAAGCATTCCAAAGTTGCTCTTCTGGCTCGCTATCCACGCATGGTCGTGGGTAATATGGGTCGTTTTCGAAAAAGGCAATGACCAACTGGTCAATGATTGTGTCAGGGTGTAGTATAGCGGTGCTGATCTCGAAGCGAGAGCAAAGATTGAAGTCCAGGACCCATATCCGTGTGGCCTTTCCAGTACTGCCTGAAGCCTCACCTCCAAGAACGAATTCAATATCATAGCCGTCAACATTGGCAACCCAGTGTATTATCGCTAATGCTTGGCCAATGACTCTAGCATAGGTCTCAGCGGGTAGATTCATTTCAATCATCTGATCTAGATGAAGATTGAAGTTTCTTAGTGAGAAGTTGGCTTGTAGTGGCTGGTTAGGGGCCCGTCGCCGGCCTAGATACACTCTAGCCAAACAGTCGCGGTTAAGAGGGTTGTATAGCGCACTTGGTCGCATGCTTTCTGGACAATATCTCTTGATGAGGGATTCGCGAACGACATTGGGCAAGGGTGGGATGTATTCTGAAATCAGAACTGATGACGGTAGTGGAAACTCGGAATGTTGCTCATCTAGCAACGATGCATTGTCGTTCCACCATACGCTCGTAGCGTGGAAGTGGTCGTATACTTGAGGGATCCGACACTCAGGTGCTTGAAGTTGCTTTGCAAATGCGTCACGAACCGCGCCATGTGCTAGGTAGTCCGCGTGAAGGCCGTGATGAAAGAATGGTCTAGCCACTTTAATAACATTGTCTCGTCCGGGTTTGTGAAATATCAGACCGCACTGTCCAAACCCGATTTTGCGATAGTCGACTGCTAGGGTCGAGTCAGACAGCACATGTGTGTTGTCGGTGAGCTGAGAGTTCAGTGGAGCTTTGCACACTGCTCTCAAAGAAAGAAGTTGAGCAACTAATCCTTCGTTGGTGGTTATTTCGGATAAATTGGAGAGTAGTCGCTCATTTCTGTCGTCTTCTAAAGACTTGGAAAGCATCTCTGTAACCATTTTGCTGCTGAATAGGGCTATGGGGCGAATGTTACCAAGCCCTCGATTAGCCAGTGGTGGAGACATCGTATGAAGCGGCACGAAGGAAAGACAAAGATCAAATCCCGAATGAACATGTGTGTTTAAATAGTCGTACTTCTAAGTTTAGGCATCCAATGTTGACCTGGAAACTGTATTATGCTGACGAAGTTAAAGTACCCGTGTATGCACATGTAAAGTTATAGCACGTCAAACACGCGCGTACCGGGGGCTGACATGATTTAACTTTTTGGTCACTGGAACTCATCATCAATGTGTTTATTGAACTTGTACATATCCCATTGACAGTTCATGTCTCCCTAAAATTTTGCCCCATTAACAT
>JABEXW010000059.1:0-14908 GCA_013266185.1 Fusarium sarcochroum | reverse complement strand
AACAGCAAAGCATTCGAAGCTACACAAGATCTCTACGATGATTCAAGTACACGAAATAGTCATTTAGTGCATGTGTAAGCCAGGCCAAGTGCTGCTATCTTTGGGCTCGAAAGACATAAAAGCGTGCTTAAATGAAGTTGATATACTAATTACAATCTTTTGTGGTTGATCAAATGAAGTAATAATTTGGGAAGTAATTATGTATAATAGAATAATACAATGTAGTTTCTAGCTAGTCTGTTGCGTTCATGTAACAAATGATGCGAAATGTAAAGGCAGACATGAAAGTCGAATAGCTGGTAAAGTGGGTGCATATATAGTTAGTATCTGCTAGCAACTCTGCTCAAGTGGAACGGAGACCCTTTCGATTGAGGAACTGCGTGATGATTTGAAGCGAGGCTTCGGGTTCTGGCGAAATATGAGCTGACAAGCCACAGTAAACACGGGATGCAATAACTTACGGTACCACCACACGTTGTGACCAGCTTCAAAGACCCGAACATAGTGTAGGTTGTCTACAGACTTGAAGCTTCCTTTCTCTACACCCTGGACCTCATAAGGCTGGAGTTTCTTCTGAGAAAAGGACGCTTTCTGAGACCAATCCACTGCGTCAGCGACTCTCTTAGTCCCAATCCAATTGCAGACGTAATCGGAATCTCCAGCCCAGATGAGGACTTCGACGCCATCTTGAACAATTCGCGAGAGTTCGCCAAGGAATGACTTAGCATCTAACACAGCTGTTAACACCTTGGCCTTTCGCAGATAATGCAAGGGAAACTCACCATCGCCCGAGTAAATAATGTCAGTTGCGCCTCCACTGTCTGTGTAATTGACCCTCGCACCAATTGCCTTTTGCACATCTGCCCTTTGCAAGTACTCCTCATGCTTCGTAGGGGGTCGAACCCCGTCAGGTCGAATATCTGCCAGGATGTAATCAGAATATCTATCACGTGCAGATATACTGATTGATTGTTCCATTCCTTGAAGATAGCTCAGGTAGGCAGCAAAGCAGTCATCAACATCTCCAGTCTCGTCACACTTGTCCATGCTTGGCACGACCTTCGTGTTATAATTATCTAGGAGATCCTGATACAAGGATTCATTGATGAGAGATCTGTATGAGTTCTCAAGCGCGAAATCCAGGTTAGACTTTTCCTGTATGCGTGCATCGAACCAAGCATTGCTAGCGCTCAGAGCAACGACCTGGATCGTGTTACCGCTGAGATTCCCTGTTTGGATTTCTTGATTCTTGTCCAAGATGTAGTTGACGATCTCTGGGCCCGTGTGACCGCCGTAGGATTCGGAGAATACCGACAGTTCTCGATTCTCATATTGTGGAAATGCATCAAACCACGCCTGGAAGAAGGTCCAGACATAGGGAGAGCAGTCTTTGGTCGAGTTGACCTTGCCACCATCGCCATAGGAGAAACCAGATCCAATCGGTTGATCAATGTAAAGCACATTGGCATGAGTGTTCAGGCTATGTTCCCTGAGTGAAGGCTCCGTGCTATTGGCCAGAATCTCGCAAGGCCCATGCTGAGTGAACATGCCGTACTGTGCCGAGTTGCCAGGTCCGCCGCCGAACCAGCTCACCAAAGGTGCCGTCTGAGGTTCGTTTCGGGACTCAAAGAACCAGAACCACATATTGGCATCTTCGCCCACAGACAAATAGCCGGAGTACTGGTTGACTCCAGGTGTTGTCTCACATATTCCAGAGTTTTTGACAAACGACAGCTTGGAACGAGTGGCTGCATGGTGATAAACGTTGTAAATTACACCATCGTGTTCTTCGATCGACCGCTGGTTGAGTGGTGTGGTCACAGCCGCAACTACCAAGAAGGTGCGTAACAGAAGTAGTGCAGCGTATAATATCATGTTCGGTAGTGCTCAATGATGGCTGTGATCTTATGGGTGCTGTGAAGTTCGGCCATTGAATGCGTTGGAAGATACTGTTTTATAGCTCTTGTCCTACTCTCGTCTGTTCGACTCCGCCTCGATTCTAGGTAGGGGGATTGACAATTGAGGTTTTGTATTGGCTTTACATAGACTTGGCTCCGTGAGGGATGTAGACTAGCTGATTTGGGTAGCTAGTTTGATGATCTGAATCTCACAGCTCTAAGCGAGGATGGTCGGTCAGAATGTTCCACTTGCCTCTAATTTCTTGTCTCGCTTATACAGCATTATGATCCTATACCTCCATTGGATTATTCTAGAAGCGAGGGTACACTTCTAACCTGCCTAGCTCCTCCTGTATTCTTTGTACCTCGCCATATCCTATACGCTGCCGGATCTGGCTCAATACATCCTTTACTGTAGTAATCTCCTCCGCCGACGTAGCGCCATAGCCAAGTATTAGCATTGGCCAGGCGCCAAGAAAACATCGACTCCATTTTTCGTGCTCCTTAGGGCGCCTCAAAATTTCCATAGATAAGCCAACTTGCCATCGAGACGCCTTCTTGTGCTCTGTGTGGTTCCGGAAAACAGGTTGATCAGGAACATCATCTGTGGTGTCAGGGTCTAGAGCATCTGAGCTCAGGTCAAGAAGCAGTGATGTCGCGAGTATTATCAAATCGTTATAATACGAAGGATCAGATGATGTTGTTTGCGTGTCTCCCTTGTTCAACACCAGATTCTCCCAGTATCCCATTTCGGTTCTTAAAGTCTGCAAGCAGTCCTTGACTTTGTCTTGTGGAGTGTGATGGCAATCGATTATCTTTAGTATCAGTCGATAAAGGGATGTGGGAACACCAAGTACAAGACTTGGCGTGGTGGAAGACGAGTCTGCAGAATTATACAGACTGAGTAAGTTCTCAGCATGAGTGATAAACCCCGAGTTGATCCGAAAGTCGGGACTAAATGGTCGTCGTATAGAAAGCAGAAAGCCTTTAAACAGCACGCTTTCTACTATAATGCGATCAAAACAGCGTGTAGCAGACGCTGGTGATATGTGATTTTGATCCCTCATGCCAAGGAGCTTTATGGCACCGGCAACATGATGCCTAGGGTCAGACGAGGCGTCAATGCCCCAGATCTGTCAATCATCAAAAGTTAGCAACAGATCGACATAGAGCTACGTAGGAGTAACCACCTACGTCGTGAACGTATAGGAAGGCTACTGTTGTCAACAAGCACGAATGAGTGTATATATCGTCTTGTCGGAACTGCAAAAGCGACTCGTTGAGCCCTTCCAGCGCTTGAGAGTAGTACTGCAAGGCAGCCAGTCTGTATCGGTTGTTGTCCAATAATGTATACTTGTTGGACGCACAACTAGCCAATACAGCATTCTTGACACAGTTACTTTGCAACATCATGTCCATCAATTCTGATTGACATCGCAAGAGGTATACTTCGTCACATCTAGGAAGGGTTATAGAAGAGAAGTAGGAATTGAAGAAATGATATACCAACTCGACTTCAAGATCCGATTGAAAGGAAGGATGTACTGCTGTAAGAAATGACGAGCGGTGGTGGAATATTGGGGTCTGGGAGTACGATATGTCGTTGCTTTCGGGGGAGCCCGAGCTTGGAGCGGATGCAAGATTGTTTTGTCTGTTTGGTGATGACATCAAAGGAATTTTGGACAAACAAGGGCGGTGTCGTTTATCAGCCATATCCGTAGCCTTCGGCCATACACAGCTACGGCCGAAACGGGAGCAGTTGCGACATGATGGCTTCTCTTCACCACACTTGACTCTGCGTCGTCGACCTGATAACCTTCAGTACAACGAGAAGAATGAACGCGTCAGATATTGAGAGGCATACAAGTGAAACATCCAGTTTTGGCGCGTAATTTAGAATCGGACATGATCGACGAAAACCTCAAGGCTGCCGCACTCACTGTTTGATTCGAGGCGTGCCTGGGAACTAAGATGACAGAGGTGGTTTGTTCTTGACGTGGGGAGTGGATAAATATTGGAGGCGGAGACAAGAAGCGGGGATGGCAAGGTTTAGATGGTCGACGATAAGGAGTGATTGGGGCAACAGGGCTTAAGTACATACTGTAAGTTAGTCAATGATAAGAGATGACAAGCTACGCTAGCCTATTTCTTCCTCATATTTTGCCACGCGGAATCGTCTTCGAGACTAGCACTGTTTCACTCCCCAACGTGACAAAATACCACCTGGAGGGTTAGACTTCCATCATGGTGGCAAAACGACTGGGCTAGTCTGGCAAATTCTGAATGTATATATTCTGGGCACGGGGTCGCAGAGAAATGCATACAGTGGCAATTTATAGTAATCATGGTAGTTGAGTTGGACAATAGTAAATATGACCAAGTCCGTTGTTGAGTTTACCAACACTCAGAATTACTCCATAGCTAGCTTATTCTTGGACTATCTTTGACACAAGCTCAGCTGCGGCCACTGTTTCCTCGTCGCGAAAATGCTTCCCAACCAGCTGCAAAGCGAGAGGTGCATCAACAAAAACCTCAGGTACATCTGTATTCGGAGTTAGGAACATAACAACAGGTTTATGTACTAGAGATGGATGCTTACATTTCCGATATTCTCTCTCGTCGTCCACAGATCGTGGCTTATAGGAGAGGTCGACGGCATTAATCTTCGGGTCAACTTTGAGTCCGGTTGGGAATGTGACGCCCGGCTGGTCAAGGATGTTCCAAATGGCCGTATAGGCAAAGTATTGCCCTTGGCCCAATATTGCAGCAGCCCCAACATAAGCAGGACAGAGAATGAAATCAACTCCTCTCTCTTTCATGATTTTGTGGTAACTTTGTGGTCAGTCAGCAACCGGCTCTTGGTCTTGTAGTTTGTACACATACGCTTCTCTATAGTTGTCCCGTCGAACATTGAGTGCCCAGTTTTCGGGAACAGATAACGGCTCCTGCGCAGAAAGACTGAATATCCATTCAGTTAGAGCCGAAATTGGCTCTCCGCCCTTGGCTAGAAGATCCTTCTGGGTATGAGCAGCGTCTGGGAAGTACATAGTCGAGATGAGCTTCATGCCTTCTTGGTGGTCATAGGGCTCGAAGTTGATTGTGTTAATGCCTGCTGCCTTGAGTTTTTCGACGCTATACTTCAATGCTCTGATGACTGGGGGATGAGGTTGAACGATCCTAGTAACATCTGTTAGTTGGGTGTTTCCGGGATGCAGTGGTACGTACCCATCATCCCACATCACACCAATAGTGATGTCGCAAGGCTTCAAAGGACAAATTCTTTTCCAAGGCAGAGGAACTAGTGAAGTCTCAATCTCCCAGGGAGTTTGGTCAATCACAGCTTTCTGGAAGAGACCAAGATCTTCCACGCTGTTGGCCAGTGGTGATATAACACACCGAACACTCTCTTGCCCACCACCGGGTAGAACCACGCCTTTGTACGGGTTTCGAAGTGAGGTTGTGCGAAGTCCATATGCACCACAAAATGCTGCTGGTACCCTTACCGAGCCGCCAATGTCGGTGCCAATACCCAAGGCGGCACAACGCAAGCCCAAAGAAGCACCTTCACCCCCACTCGAGCCGCCACAAGTCAAGGCTCGGTTGTGTGGATTGACGGTTGTGCCGTAAATGACATTGTGACAGTCAATGTGCTTATTTGTTAGAGGAACTGTTCTTAAGAAGGCACAAGTATGCTTACCATGACGCTTTGAGGTTCGTTAGTCCGTACGTGAAATACGGCGCCGGCATTTTTGCAGAGCTGAACCAAGAGTGCATCCTCCTCCGCAATGTTGTCTATCAACGCAACGTACGCCGAGTGGGTAATGCGGCCCTTATGTCCAATATGCTCCTTGGTAGAGATTGGGAGACCATGCAAAGGTCCTTTGATCTTGCCAGTAGCTTGATAATATGCATCAAGTTCCGCCGCGGTTTGTAGGGCTTCGACTATCATGAACTCGGTCGCAAAGTTGGTCAACTGGTGTCCGATATGGGCTCTCTTGAGAAAGGCTGTGACTGTCTCAATAGCTGTGAGAGAGCCTTTTGCCATCTGCTCGACGAGCTTTGTGGCGCTTGTAGCTGTGATCTCCAGCTCTCGAGGCGAAAGAAACCCACAGGTCTCAATAAAGGTAGAAACATTGAGCTTCTCGGGTGGTGGGAGGTCTTGGGGTGGCAGCATCCATGCTGGGTTCAGGGAATCTCGAAGGACCTTTCGGCTCTTCTCGGCCTGAATCTCCCAGTGAGGAGTTGAACCAGGTCCGTCTGCTACCTGGCAGGGTTCAGACTGGGAGGTCAAGGCCTGGAGAGGTTGTTGAACTAAGGACGCCATGGTAATTTGCTTAGGTCAGAAGATAAAAATGAAGTAACTTGGTTATGATAGAGTTACGGAGTCTGGCCCAGCTCATGTCTTTATAATTCTAGGGTTGAAGAGCAATCAATGGGCCCTTTCTCATATCTTCGCCAGAAGCGTCAACATTATCCGAGAGGAATCGTAACTGAAACTCCGACAGAATCATATCTAGATCATCAACAATCAGTGACAGTGCCTCGCAATTCATATCGATTGGTGGGAACCTCGCAAATACCACGGATTGGCTGCGATAAGCATTTAATCTCGACTCTAGCTCAGCCATCACTTTAGTCTGTTCTAGACCCCAACCGATCTAAAACTCGTAATTCTCTTTCATTGGCTGCTTCCCCGCAACGCTGTCCATTTTAGTTGGTGTTGGGCCCACCCCCGGATTTTATACATGCAAATGAGCAACGGTAATTGATACGGGAAGAGATCCGAGGAATGGCTGAGGGCTCCCAGGTCATTGGCAAAGACTTCATTCTTATCTTGTGTCGGTTGATTCTGTGGCTTTCAGGCTTGACACCGACTCAAATCGGGTGACGTATCACCTCATAAAGTGTTGATGTAAAGGAGCATAACACGGGTACATAAACCCAGCTGTGCTCTTGAAAAGCTTCAATCAACTCCAGAATCCTTTCGGTGTTATACAATTTCCTCATTTATTTTCCAAATAGTTTGAACTTACCCAATATTTGACATGAGCTCAGCAGAGGTCCAGTCGCCACCTCTATCAGACTTTGTCCCGGGGACAGTCCATCTTGTTGATCTCGATCGCACCTTGAACACTCGTCACGCCCAAAATGGCCGCCAGGACATTGTTCTTGTTCCAATTCCTTCAGACGATCCGGATGATCCATTGAACTGGAGCTCATGGAGGAAAACCTTACTCTTGAGTTGTCTTTGTGTGTATGTCTAAACTCCAGGCCTTAGACTTTGTGTACACGTATTGATCCTCTTTCCTAATTCTCAGGTATTGCCTTTCGGTCGGTATCGCTTCTGCAGCCATCTACTCAGTTCTTGTTCCCATCTCAATTGCCACTGGTCTTACGGTGGGCGATTTGAATGCCGGGACTGGTTATATGTTCTTGACTTTGGGATGGGGTTGCTTGATCTGGCAACCTCTGGCACAAAAGTTCGGTAAACGTCCAGTCTATCTCTTATCCCTACTGGGAACTACTGTTAGTCTCTATACTGTTTTCATCGCCTACTCGTAACAGTTCATAACTCTTCTAGGCCATGATGATATGGGCTCCCCATGCGAGGAACAACGGCCAATGGATCGCCAATAAGATTCTTCAAGGGCTTTTTGGGGCACCTATCGAATCATTGTGCGAGATCTCTATCTCGGACACTGTCAGTGGACTCAGAGTGTCTGCCTCCGAACCATATCCTGACATGTTCATAGTATTTCGCACACGAGCGCGGCACTTATATGGGCTTC
The DNA here is from genome assembly GCA_013266185.1 of Fusarium sarcochroum. Taxonomy (NCBI): domain Eukaryota; kingdom Fungi; phylum Ascomycota; class Sordariomycetes; order Hypocreales; family Nectriaceae; genus Fusarium; species Fusarium sarcochroum. The sequence continues at coordinate 7,221 of JABEXW010000059.1, read as the reverse complement.
TATGCTCTGTTTATCGCTGGATCAAACTTCTTAGCACCTGTCATGTCCGGATTCATCAGTGATGGACAAGGATGGCAGTGGGTCTTGGTATAGTAGTCCATCTCAGTCTTGCCGGTCTAGTATAACTAATCCAAGTGACAGCACTGGTGTGCAATTTTCAATGGCGTCGCATTTGTGATCCTGCTATTTTGTATGGAAGAAACCAATTACCTCCGGACGACCAATCTAGCACCGGTTGATGACCAGGCCGATATACCAAACGAACCCCCCAAGATCACATCTGATGGAGAGAAGGCGGACAAATGTCAGGTTGCAGCAAGCAGCGACATTGGCAACGGCAGCGTTCGACCTTCCAAGAAGACCTATTTTGATAAGGTCAAAATCTTTCGCCGACGATACGTTTTGGACAATGTCCCATACAAGGGTATGGTGACACGACCCTTCCTTTACTTTTCCTTACCTGCCGTCGTGTTTTCTGGGTTCATGTATGGAAGTGTCATCTGCTACTTCAATGTCCTCAACGCTACAGCATCCGTCATTATGTCCGCCCCGCCATATAGTTTCTCCCCCAGCATCGTCGGTCTTTGTTATATGTCTTGCGTTATTGGCGTATGCCTTGGGTAGGTGACTCCAGGTCCAAAGACTGATACATCTGTACTAAAGGAAACCCAGCATGTATTATTCAGGGCCACTAGGAGACAAGCTCGTTTTATGGAAAGCTCGGCGTAACAATGGAATGATGGAGCCTGAGTATCGCCTTTGGCTGTTTGTTGCTCCAACGTTCGCGGTCCCCGGTGCTCTACTTCTTTGGGGAGTTGGGACCGCCCATCAAGTCCATTGGGTCGGCCTCTTGTTTGCCATGGGAATGCTAGGGGCGTCTATCACCGTCGGCTGCCAACTATCCATCAGCTATTGCATCGACTGCTATACGGATCTAGGTGCTGATGCTATTGTTACACTGATTTTAATACGCAATACAATGAGTTTTGCTGTTAGCTACGGGTAGGTTGAGACACTATACTTTCTCGAGGTACCATTCACTAATATTGTCTTATAGAGTCACTCCTTGGGTTATCAACATGGGCTATCAGAATGCATTCATCGTTGCGGCCTTTGTTGCTATGGCCCAAATGGCTGTCGCCTTGCTTTTCATCAAATATGGGAAGCAACTCCGTATTGCCAGTATTGGTAGATACTGGAAATATCTCCAACAAGTCAAGGAGGATGGACTGCTTCATTAAATGGATGCAAAACGTTGAATCTCTTTGGTGTTACGTAGTATCATCTGGAAACGTTCCGTTGTCGACCACGGTATTCATGGAATAAATGTCAAAGACAAATACAAGCTCGAGTGATCCTAAATGCTTTTTGGTTACGATGGTCATCAGAAAAATTATAAGCATCCTCGGTGTTGAAATGGTCTCATTGTAACGATCCAACCCGTAGCTCGATTAGTCACGGGCCGCCCTATTTGGCAGAAGCTTCATGTCACAGATTCACAACGCGGGTTCTGCTTCCAAAATCCCTGACGTTGGTATCTCTATATCAAAAAAACAATGACAGTTACTCACTTGCTATTGCGGACTGTGAATACTCATCTGGTTGCCGCCGTGAACATCAGAATCATAACATAACACAGCCCTGAATCAGTGACATTTGTTTGAGCTGTTATTAAAGAACACAGTCCTCGCAAATGAGAGACATACAGCGCTTCGTGACTCAAAACTCGCTGCATGACCAGTACTGTTTTACAAGTTATAAGTACACCAGCCTGTCGTAACCCAAACTCACAATTTACTCAGCAGCAAGCACTCAGCAGCATTCTCAACTCGAAACACACAATATTCCACAACTTTTCAAACCCCTAAGTTAGACCACCGCGATCATGTGCGTTGAAACTAGTTATCAGACTTCCTGCCCCGACTGTCGCACACTGCTTAGCCAGTGGTTCGACAGAATCTGTTGCACAAAGTCTAGGGGCCTCTGGGGGAAGTGTGGGACTGATGCCAAGGAGATCGAGACCACGGAACAGCTATGCAGCAAGTGCATAGAAAAGAGGAAGAAGAAGGCGGAAAATGAGAAGAAATCGTAGAAGACAGACTCTTCGTTATGGTTGGTACAGAGGAAGACTTTATATGCTGCAGTGTAGACTTTTAGTCTCTTAAATACAAAACAGTTTCAGAAATGACCATGCAGTGGTTCTCGTCTAGTAGCTGCTATCATATCACCCGTAGCCGCTTCCCCAAAGATCCTTTTTAGTCAAGGCGTTATCAGCCGGGGTGAAATACTTTCTCTTAGAAGTATCGGCGCCTTTGCCTGTATTGCCGTATTCTTGAAATATCCTACACGGGTCAGTCAATAAGCTACGGCAGGCTTGTCATATCATCTTACGGTGTTGCTCCTTCAGCCATAGGTGCGTAGCCCTCAGGGTGTACGACCTCTGTCAAGGTGCTGTATTGGTACATAACTCTGGCGTTGACTCTCCAAGGGCGGCCAAGGAATACTTTGCCAGTGAGGTCTTCTGAGCCGGTAGAAGTGATCTGATGGGATTAGAAGGTGTTAAGTTGGAATGTAGGAGTTCATACCGTGCTGTGGTCAATGATGTAGCGTGACGTGTCGTCTGGCTCGGTCTCGAGGTTGCCGTTATGTAGCCTCGACCATTAGATACAATAGTGCCTAGGTGAGAGTCAGAACATAGATCGTGATAAAGAACCGTAGTACGTACATTCACCGAACCACGCATGACCATTGCCAAAGATGTAGTCCACGGCACCTGCTATACTTCAGTAACTGCTTGAGCGATTAGAGAAAGACCGAATTACCCTCAATGTAGCAGTTGGAATAGTACATCCAGCCGTTCTTGGCATACAGAGTATCTTGCCGTGACTTGAAAGAGCAGCCGTAAAACCCGGTTTTGTTTCCGTTTGCCGTCAGAGCAACAGCCTGCTAATACTCAGCAGATTGTCCGTCATATGGTCATAGCAGACTCACCTGGCCATCTGTATATCCGTTGACGAAGTTGATGTTGTAGGCTGCAAAGTTGGTGGACCTGACGTTGACAGTCGAACTTGCATCTAAGGATCCGGCATCGTATGAGCCAAGGGTGTTTTTGATGGTTACGGTGTTCTTCTTGTAACTCTTGGTACTGGCAATCATGTTTGTGCAAGGCTTTAACTAAGATTAAAGTAGCATACTCAGCAGTTGAACCATAAAGTGTCAACGGGGCGTTGATCTTGATATCAACACGCTCGTTGTAGGTGTCTGGGTTCAAGAAGATACAAGCAGGGTTGCTTGATGAGCCGATAGAGTTGACGGCAGCTTGAAGACTGGTAAACTCTCCCGTGCCGGCTCCACTTGTCTTCACCACAATACAGTTTGCAGGAGCAACAGTTCGGTCAGTGTCTGCTCTCTTGTGGAGTCTTGCCGCCTGGCTCGAGTAACACCACTGAGTCAGGAGCAGTGTCCAAGCGAACAGTAGTCGAAAGCATGAACTTTGACGGGGTGACATCCTGCAAGCAAGGCTAGACAGGTGTGTAGGATTGACAGAATGTTTAGGTCAGAAATAGTATCACGAGTAGAATCTTGGAGAAGTTAATATCAAGACGACGTTGTCTTCTGTATTTGTTTCCGCCTTGAGTCAGACAAGGCTTTCCAAAGTCCCATGCTATTCATGGAAAATCATGATAGAGATTAGGCTCAAGCAGGATGATTTAAACCAAACTAATCTACTCATGTTACGTTCGGCAACTCATTGCCGTTCCAAAGTCTAAGAAAAATCGTTGACACTGAACAAAGTACACTTGTGTCCTCCTCTAATTGTTCAAAAGCATTGCAAACGTGAGCGTACATTATTCCCACTTTACCCCATATCCCCAATTCTTGGATCAAGAACAGGATTCTGGGGTTTTAGGCTAAATGCGTGCAGATCATGGGTCTGGGTGAAGTGTTTCACTCGGAAGACTAGAGTCCGGTTTACCCTGGCGTAGATCAAGGAGCTGTTGCTGACGAGATTAGCCACAATGCCTGAGGGGCGGCTGCACCTGTTAGCACCTTGGCAGATGAGTATTTATCCAGATGTTGTAGATACCTAAGGCTGAGGAGGCATCAGATAGTGAAAGGTACATGTCTTTTTACCCATTTTATCCGGCCATATCTATACCCTGTCAAACACCAACTGAACGAGGTTATAGATAATCGCCAACTAAGGGGGCATGTGATTCCCAGGCCTTCAAACTTCTAAGCTAGAACAAGCGGATTCGTGGAAGATTATTAGGATATCGGAACGACCGAATGTCGTACGAGAATGAAATAGCAGGGTACAAGGCTATAGAATCGTTTGTCTACTGTCAATATTTGGATCTTTTTTTGGGAACAAAACCATTTAAGCCAAGACTACTATGCCAGAAACGCAGTGTTCGCAGCACGAACCATCAAGATACTGCCTTGATACTTGTCATCATGTTGTCTCAATTCTTCGTCATTCCCCTTGCCCTTTCGTGTCTTTTTCAAGGAGTCGTTAGCACTCCCACTTCGGTCGACCTTCCAGTCGCAGATAATACGCAAAAGCGAGCTGCTACTTGCACGCCCAAATCCGCGGGCACAGCATCAAAGGACGACGTTCCCGCCATTGTTGCAGCATTTCAGGAATGCGGAAATGGCGGAGTGATTGCCTTCCCTAAAGATGTCACCTACATGATACGGAGTAAACTTAGCTTTGCCGGTTGCGCCAGAATTGCATGAATGTTCCAGAGGGCTAAAGGACACGTGCTAGATCACGTGAGCTTCAACAAATTGTTTAGCACTTTGTCCAGCCATCAGGTGTAGCACACTGCACAGTGTAGTTCAAAGCTTTCCTGAGAATAAATAGAGGTATCTGCAAGGATTAAATTATCAGTTTACTTAGCTTAACTTGTGACTGGTATAGTTTAAGCTGTGTTCCGGAATGTGTGGATAGTAAGACTTAAGTATCTTCCGTTTTTCGAGTGTGTTTTAACCACTCAAACTTTAACATCTACTACTATATATAATTCTCTCTAACTATACTCTTTAAAAGAGATATAGATTTCAAAAAAATATTTTTCTAAACATAGTAGTAACTAATCTACCCTGATTACCACGCAGTGATAAGATTATAAGTTTAACAATTCAGGCTATAGGGTAATTATAATACAAAGACGCGTCGTGTCCTGGAGTCTGTGAGATCCACAGCGCGTCAGACTAGCAGGGGCACTAAATGCCAAGCAGGAACTTAATCATCTTATCGATTAGACAAGCCAGGCAGTGTGACGTAATTACATTCCGAACCTGACATCTTGCCAGCAGAGTTGTAGACATCCCAAGGCTAGACATCGTACCTAGCCTGTGTATGCACAGCTCGATAGTCCATGATTGATAACACGTCGATATACGTTTCGTCTATATAGCAGCCACTCATCGGGTGTCTTACAATCTAAGTGGCTGGGTACTAAATAAAGCAGACAGTATTACTCTCTCGAGGTCGTTAGGGAATAACTAAACTCCCTGAGACGCCAACTACTCTCGGTATATAGCGTTGTCGAGTCCAATTTCGCGGTTGATCTCCGCCATTCGCTCATTGTCTGCCATGGCAGTACCCTCGGACCCAAAGATAATATCCTGACAGTATGTAAGTATTTGTAGCAAGTGAGGTGATAGATACGTACCATTTCCTCAAGCGACAGACGTTTGGTTTCGGGCACAACGAACCAGATAAAAGCCGCACCAATCAAGGTAAGCATTCCAAACAGAATGTAGGTTCCATAAGTAATGCCTGTCAGCATATCGGGAGTAACCTGACCCACGCTGTGGAGAAGGTTAGCTTGAATAGACGTCTAGTCAGTGTAGTACTTGCATAAAGTTGTTCCTGTACCCTGGTCAGTCTAGTCCTCTGCAAAGTTCAGGCAGTTGACTTACATCCAATTACTCGAAGCACCAAGCGAGGTACCGTATGGTCGTGTGCTCAGCGGCCAGATCTCAGCAATGATGATCCAGGCACATGGACCCCAAGAGTCTATGTTGGTCAGTACCACACTTTAAAGAGAGTAACCGGCCTACTCAACTTACATCCGAAATGAACAACAAAGAGCCAGACCATGCAAATGGCGGCCCATCCAGCAGCCGGTTCCTCATCGAATCGGTCGATGTTTCTGGCAAGGATGACAGCGATGATGAGATGACAAACTCCCATACCAACAGCACCAACGGCTAGGACGGGCTTACGACCCAGTCTATCGATCCATAAAACGGCTGGGACTGTAGCAATAAACATGACAATACCCACAACTCCGGTAGCTAAAAGACTGGTCGTGTTGCTGCTAAGTCCCAGTTGTCCAAAGATTTGAGGAGCATAATACAGAATCTGCCGGCTTGTCAGCACCACTGCAGCATGAACGGTCAAAAGCTAACATACTGCATTAATTCCAGTCCACTGCTGGAAGAACATGGTGACAGTGGCGACAATGACACGCTTGAACATAGCCTTGGACTTGAAGAGAGCAGCAATGGCAACAAATTGAAGCTTGAACGTGTTAATTGCTGTCGGCTCTTGGAGAGCAGGAAATTTCTCAGCCAAGCTTCGTTTCTCGAACAGAGACTGGGCCTTGATTTCGAGAAACTCAAGTTCAATGAGTTCATGGTCCGTTGGGAGATCCCTAAGATTGGCGAGAACCTGTCGAGCCTCTTCCTCTCTGTCGTGATGTACTAGCCATCGAGGAGAGAATGGCATCCATGCCATGCCGATGAAGAGAACGATTGCTGGGGCCAGTTGAAGGCAAATTGGGATCTGCCAGGCTGCATCGGATTGCCCTTCACCAGTTCCTCCGATGTAATGGCAGCCACTTATAGATGATTAGTATTCAGAACACCCAGGACATATCGGAGAAAACCAACTAGTCAATCCAGAAGCTGACCATGATACCAAAGGTGATGGCCAACTGCTGTAGAGCTACTAGAGCTCCGCGAACCTCACTGTAACAATATTAGCATGTTTGATCTCTATCAGTCAACTGCGAGACTGACGGCGGAGCGCATTCCGAATTGTAAAGTGGAACGATAGTCGAGAGACTACCTACTCCCATTCCCCTATTAAACGTCAGCCGTGAAAACAAACCGCATTGCCGTGTCTCATACGTAATAAAGCGACCCGCCAGGATGACTTGGTACCCAGCCTGGATCGCGGTAGCTTGAATGACCACACCTATAATG